>JAFVLL020035104.1:0-32500 GCA_021397915.2 Tor tambroides | reverse complement strand
GTCGAGGAAGACAGTTCACAAAATAACCCCCGCAAAAGAAATTCTGGAGGGGGAAAAAGATTTTCAGAGATTTTTAGACTGCTTGGAAAAGCCATTTGATAGTCATATATTCTAACAACGGATGACAAAATAAACAGTTAGTTTACAACATGTGCAGTCTTTTATAACTCTATTCATTACGAATCTTTGCAAAGTTTGACTGCAGTTTAGGTGATTACAGACCTATTCAGGAGGTATTTTGTCATATCAGCCCCACAAAAAAACAACAACTGTAACTTATTGAAATATTCTCTGCTTTTGAAGTGTTTACTGTGAAAAGTGCTATACAAATAAATAAAGTTTTAATTAATATAAAATTTAAATAATAATACATGGATGAAAATGATAGAGCAGTGTAAGCTTACAACAAACTGAAGATGTTACAAATCAAATTATTATATTTAGCAAACAATTAATATTACTACTTTTAACAAAATATAAATATATTCCTGCCTTTATATTTTTAGGAATTTTTGCCTTTATATCCACCTTATTTTTCAGCATGGAAGTTAGCTGTTTTCTGTGAACTTGTGAGGCTTCCAGTTCATTAGTCGCTGCATAACAAAGTGCAGTAAACTGTTTGCCCTACAAACCAGTGTGTTCATAATTAAGATAATACATTAAAATAATATGGTAAGACACCAGTTTTCAATATCAAGAAGCAAAACAAGCTGTTTTGTACAGCTAAAAATGCAGATGACACCAGAAGCCAGACCTATTAAATTTACAAATGGCCTTACATGTACATCATATTCAAAAGTTTGTAACTGGAGTTTTTAACAGTTGTTAAAAAAGTTTTCAAAAAAGCTTGATACATCAAGTAGTATCTAGAAAGTGACAACCTAATGCAAGCAATCCCAAACTAAAGCGTGTGTCACTGTTCCTGATATAACTGAAAAATAGCTGACTTTTAATTGGCATAAAAGAACTGTCAGTCGAGTTAAATTTAAACTAATGACCTCACACTTACAGCAAGAAATATTCCCCCAAAGGGAAACTGGCAGATCCCCTGAAGCTGAACTCTTAGAATCGCTCCTGGTGCGCACACCGTGGCCTGACCTCTAGCGAAGCCCCTCTGAAGTCTTTGAGGAGCGCAACTGCATAATGAAACATCTCGCCGCATTATAATGCATTATCGTGTGATAGAGTAGCCTCACCTCCTCTCAGTACCATAATGAGGAGAGTGCAGTAATTCTAGTCTTGAGGGAGACTGAAGGAGAGGGGGAGAAAGATGAGGAGAGGGAGCGAGGGAGAAACGCATGGTTTTTGCTGCAGCATACATTTTTCATGAATTGCCCTATTCATCATTTGGCGCCGGGCGGATAGTTGTTATCTTACAGTAGCTGTTGTTTATTTTCCGAAGTGATCGAGGTGTTAAACACACTTGTACACGTGCTGACTAATTCAACCGAGTAAGTGGGCTGAGCGAGGGAATCGCAGCGGACATACGTAGGTTTGTAGCGTCTGAGTGGAATGAGTCATTGAAAACATCATCGAAGGATCAAGATGTTTACAGAATAACTTTACCGAGGGGCAAGTTGTTATTCCCCGGGAGAGCATGAGCATGTTTATGTGCGTCTGTGTGTGTCGGTCAGCTGAAAACATGATTGGGGATTCAGTGTGACTGCATGTGTGCGAGAGAGTGCTGATTTCTGCTCATTAAAAGAAGAAGAGGGTCTCCTCCTGAGTCACCAGCCAGGCCACAGTCACTCAGACAGGGATGCGCAGCTATTTTAGTGCATGTATTCAACATACACGTTCACAACAGTACTGCTGAAGTCTCTCTGGGCTAGATATTTGACTGATAGAGCTGAGGTGCAGAAAGACTGTGCTTTAAGATTATAGTTCCTTGCCTATAAATAAATGATGGATTCCTTCGCAGCTCTTGCTCCGTTACACCCAGACGCATCTGACATGTGTGGCATTTCTTCGCAGCATGGGCAAATCCAGTGCTAATAACCCTACAGCACGCAATTAGACTGGTTTTAATGTTCTGCTCCACTGGGTGGCAAATTTAGTGTCCAATTAGACATCACATCAGGGGCAAAGGCCCCGCCCCAGTGCCTCAACAGCTGATTAGACAAGTGGAGAGCGGGAAGAGTGTGTTTGACTGAAACACAAGCACACCCTCCAACTCCGACGCAAATTAACAAGCTGTTATTGAAGAGGACTGCTTATTGGACTTGTTAAAAGATGCTGCAGCCTTTTTTTAGGAGATTATTTTAAGGATAATAAGTTTGTTTCGTGACTGAAAAGACAAGTGAAAGATTTGGTATACTTCAACCAAAAGGATTACTGCAGACTCTGTACTGTATGTTCTTTTGTCCTGTTTTCTGCAAAAATAGTATTGATCCTGGGGTTGTTTTCGCTCTAGCAGCATGTTACTTGTCTCTCTCTTCATCCAAATACCAATGAACATCTCTTGTATTTATGCACGCTGTGTAATTAAACATGAGTAATTTGTTTGACTCTAATAAATGAACACTGAACACCGTAATTAAAAACATGATTTTTTTTTCTGCTCAGATGAAGTGTGCTGCTTTTCCACACACAACCAGTACTATATGCATACAAGTATTGCTCCCAGTCATGTTAATTATATTAGCGTATTTTATGCAAGCAATTGCATAAAAGCATACACTATTCCCAAAGATATCTTAAGGAAGGAGTGAGTGAACAAAAAAAGACAGAGGAAAATGGAGTGTCATGTCATGCTTAAAAGGACAGTCATTTCATCTTGTTCCCATCTTGTTTTGGACCCCACTGACATTGTATGGACAAAAAAAGGACAAAAAGTTATGTCAAAAAAGCAAAAGAAAATGCCATGAAGTTTCATGAAAGTGAGTAAAGGATTACAAAATTTTCATTTTTACTCACTTCACTCACTTTTACTCCCCTTAACTCCAGTAAGTTATAAACCAGCTGTAAACCAAACAGGTGAACCTTCAGATAATTGTGCTAGATCTGCGCATGCGTGAGTGTGTGCGCCAGTGCGAGTGTGGTCTGAGACAGCAAGATTATCCCGAAGGAGCCTCTTGAGAAATACAAAGAGTGCCTGGATGCATTGGCTTATAATGAAGTCAGAATGGGTTTGGGTGGATTAATGACAATATCAACAGAAGGAACACGAGGACAGGTGCCAGCGCAATCTGGATGCGGTTCAAAGTTTTTAATTACGATTAAAAAGACTCTCTGGCACACGACAAATGCCTTTTCTTTTCCCAGCCTTTCTTTTTTTTCACTCCTTTATCACATTTGAAGTGGAATTCCTTGTAAAGCTGGTGGAGTTTCAAAAGGAACGCACAGGCATCTGTACATGTCCATCTGGCAAAAATGGGATTTTTTCGGAGAAAATTTGGCAAATTAAGAAAAGAAAGCTGAGATGGCAAGGACTAAACAGAAGAAGCTTGGAAAGAGGAGTGGAAATGGATGAAAAGGAAAGCATCCTTTGTATATTAAAGCTACAATCCATTAAGCATACACAATATGATGGTAATAAATAGAGCACTAATATTTTCCCACACCGACTGCAACCTCACCAGAACAAAAATATTCTTCCGTTCTCTTTCTCATTCACTCGCGTATACATCCTGCACACCAGCTGTGTGGATTTGTATGGCGGTATGGTCAGTGGCCGCTTGAAGAATAGAGCAAGTCCACAGGGATGCAGCAGACTAGCTAAAAGTCTGTTAGCACTCCATCACTGCCATTGGCTTATATGCTTTCATACATTAAGTAGAGGGTTACAGCAAGTTCATCAGTAAGTTTCTTTTAAAATGTTAAGGAACGACGTGAGACTCTGAAAACAGCACATCCAACAGCAGCTCGCCTGCGGTCCTATATGCCCATGCACACACACACACGCTGCTGCAATTCCTCTGATCTGGAATAGCGGTTTAATTAGTGAGGCGGTAACCACTTTATAAAGATTAGCTTGCTCTCGGGAGGAAGGCTCGTCGCCCATGTCTGCCTAAAGTGTCTGTGAGGAGGGTCTCTAGAGATCAGGACCCATTGTGTTCAACAGACGGTGCTTTACGACAACATATGCTCTCCCTCCCCAATGCTCTTCCTTCACACACTCCATAAATGCTGTACTGTGCTCCCAGCAGTTTTTGCCTGCTCTTGCCTTTGCCATTAGTGTACTTCTTTTATGGTTTTGCTTAGGCAATCTAGTTAGGGCACAGGGAAAACAAAGAAACCTTAAAACAGCACTTGGGAAGATTGCAAGTTAGCAGACAAACTTTTAAAGCTGTACAACAGAGAAGTTCACAAAGGTGCGGCCTCCTGCAGTGAATGTATTTCTCTAAGGTTGCTTGCTAGGTCTGGTTTCAGATTAAAGCATAATTAATCAAATCAAAGATGTGTTTGTGACAGAAGCAAGTGTTCATCTCAATTAAGAGGATGTGTTCTGCCCACATTGTCATTGCACCAAGGGACCATACAAGTTAAATTAATATGGCAACTAGAGTATAAAAGACAGGCAGCTCTTACATGGACTCTGTCTCAGCAAGCTGCCTAGTTTGATCTAATGAAGGACATGATTAACTTTAAATAAGCTTTAAAAAAAGATGGAAACGGAGTGGGTAGTGAGGCACATATGAGCAGAGAAAGAAGAAGATGGAGTTTAAAGACTTGAGGACGGAAAAAAACATATTTCAATTCCAGATATTACAGTGACTCTTAGGTTCCTTTTATTATCTCTTTCATTTTTCCGCTTACCCTCTGGGCAACGTCTGGCGGTCTTTCTTCTGTGACAATTTCTTTATGGGAGTTGAACTATTTCCTCTAACAGAGGCTCCGGGATGATCGCGGCGGCAGTCGGATAACCCTTGGTAATTGTATTTATCTGACTGAAAATATCGGCTGTCTCGCGAACGCTCCGGTTGCTGCGGCAACGCTGCGTCCTGCGCGCGCTGACCTCAGGGCCAAGGAAAGACTAAAAACGCACGCGCCCTCCAGGTGCTGCTCTCCTCACCCCATTTTCAATTCCAGGTGCAATTCCAGCTAAATTGTTAAAAATAAATGTTGACAAACATACTTTTATGGGTCGCTTTGTCGGTGTTAGCGAGGCAAATTGGACACATTTAAGTTATTTCTAACAACTGGAATACTTGAGCCTATAAAGAGCTTGAACTGTATTAAAAGTGAAATAGGTATCTATGCATTAAATGACTGATTTATGTAGGCTGTACTATAACTCAGTACAATTGTGCCAGTTTTATAAGTACTAAGCGAAGCGCACAATATAAATTTAAAGACACATCAGAGCAGATAAACCTTAGATTAGTCAGATAATATATATATATATATGATTAAACACGTTTATGAAAGACTCTGTCAGTGTCTGACAGGACATAAGTTTATACTGGCCTTGTGGACTGGTCTCTTTGTACGCTCCAGAAACTTTAGATGTAATATTTGATTATATGAAAATGTTATTTCTAATTCACAAGATCCTGAAGAGACTCTAAAGTCTACTGTCTAATTCTATTCCATCTGCCACAGCTCCCCCGTTGCGCGTGCGGCAGAAACTCAGTGGATGACGCTGCACGTGCGCTTTTCTCCCACCTGAGTGTTAGTCTCGCGTGCCAAACCACTCCAACATCGCAATATAAATATATAACGGTCTCCTAATAAATACTGAATCAGGAATTACAACCGTGGCAACAAACCCTAATCGTAAGCGCATCAGATCCCTAATTGCACGTTCCACTTCTGTCTGCACTGGCATGGCAATGTATCTAGTGCACAACTGCACATTTTCTCATTAAAAAGCGCAAAAAAACATTTTGGTCAGAGGGAGATGCGGGTATGCAAACACAGGAAGGGACAGAAAGAAAAAGAAAAAAGAGTGAAAAAACACACACGCACACATTAAACACATGGTCGTTTCCTGAGACATGCTGAGATAATAAGGTGTGTTTGTGGCTGTAGCTTGTCTTCATGGCACTGTGATTACAAGTTCATGAAGTTGCACGATTTCGTACGCGCTGCTGATTTTTGTCACATTGTGGCATTTTCGTTCGCGCCCTTTAATTAAGGAGCCCTAGCTGTCAGCTGATCGCAGCTTTGTGGGCAAAATAGCAACAATTTTGGTGAAACATTTATTTCAAACCAATAAATGAGTATGGCTTAGTGTAAACAGATGGAGTAGCAGCCTTTATTTTCTCCCTTTAATATCAGTATTGATAATAGCCCTAATAAAATCGACAACAACACTAAAAATGTAACGTTTAAATTAATTATAGATTTATAGATCCATAAACTAAATATATGCTCCTAAGATGCAAAAAAGAAAAATGTTTCATGCGCTTTAAAACATATTGGACACTTCATAAAAAAGTTTGGACCGGCAAACTTTTGAAATGTCCCATGCAAAGACAATTGCATAAAAGAGAGAGAGGCAGAATCTCTGTCCTCTGTTAACGGGACACGCGCACAATGTCAGCACGCATTAAGCGCATTCAGCGCGTGTCTTCTCGCCGGGTTTGTGGCGCCTCAGCTGTGCGAACTTCACCCGCGTGCTCTGCGGGGACGAGAAACTCACAGCAGATGTTACTGCGTCTCCCACCAGTTTCACACGAAACAAAACAAAAAACAGGAGGAGAGAGCGAAACGACAGTCTCGTTTGTCCTCTGCGGGGTCATTATTAACAGCTTAATTAATTTTAGATTCGCTCTGTGAATACCAGCTCAAACCACAAGCACCTAACACGAGATGAAGAAACGCGCTTCATAGATATGCAACATGATTTGAGAAACACTTGAAAAAGATAACGAAAAATATACATATATAAAAATTAAATTAAATTAAAACAGTTACACTGAAATAAAAGATTAACACATTATATATATATATATATATATATATATGACGTAGTGTGTAATGTAATGTAATAGCTAAGCCTTTCAACATCAATAAATAAATAATATCAATAATAAATTGTTCTCAAATAAATTTTATGCAAAGAGGGAAGATTTGGCACTCACCTGTCCGTTCTTGCACAGGTCAGCCCACATACTGGTTCCGTCACCTCCTCTCATCAGGACGTGGTAGATGAAGAAATACGTGCCCGGCACACTGCATATGAACTTGCCCGAAGTTCCATCATAGTTGTTGCCGAGGTTGGTGACCACGTCATCGAACTTGAGGATCTCATAGCCCTCGTGTGGGTTCTTCAGTCCCGCGTAGAAAGCCACCCGTGGGTGCGTGTTGTATGTAACCGTGCTGATAGCTCCATCATTACCCAGACTCAGAACCCCGCTTCGGCCCCTGTCCCCCCGGTCCCCCGGGGGCCCCATTGGACCCGGGGGCCCTGGCTCCCCTGGTGGCCCCGGAGGTCCGGGTTTGCCTGGCCGGCCCGGCTTCCCCTGTGGCCCCTGGAGGAGCGTGGAGGGTGGAGGCATGTTGCTGTGGTCGGCCAGAGCCTCGGCCTCGGCCTGCACAGAAGAGCCGGTGCTGGCGATGCCCGTGCTGGTGCCCTTGTTCTGGTATGGGTCGCACACCATTCGACAGGTACCCAGCATCTCGTAGTGGTTGTTGTCATTGCTCACAGAGCTGACCAGCACAGGGATGAGCACCACCAGCACCAGCACCAGCATGACCCCTACGGCGGCCGCCACCAGGGTCTTCCTGCCCAGGCTGAGGCGCGGGAGTGGCTGGGCAGCCAGCGTGGGTCTGCCGGGAGCCGAAATGGTGACTGCTGGAGAAGAGGAGACCGCAGAGAGAGAGACAGACAGAGGGGTGCAGGGGGAAAGGCGCCAAGCCCTAGGATCCCAAGCGTGTGGAGGAGCGTGTGAGGGTGAAAGAGACCCACATGCACACGCTTGCCCGGCTTCGTGCACGCCTGCTTTGCTAAGCTGGCTCACTGGATCCGGTGGGCTGGCAGGAAAGAGCTTTCACACAGATCCCACATCCGCTTGATCTCACTCACACACATACGCACTCTCACACGTGCACGCGCATGCATGCGAACGCACTCACACGCTCTCCTAAAAAGTCGATCCCATTGTCTGGTGGACAGAGTTGCACTCGCTAATGAAGCGAATGAGGGATGGCAGAGGCAGCAAAAAGGAAGACAGGATGAAGTGAGTGAGTGTGAGCATGGGAGTGAAGGACAGTGCAAGAGAGAGAGAGAGAAGCAGATATAGAGGAGAGACAGGGTATGTTTGCAGAGGCGTTTTCTCAGTCTGAGGGTTTTATACTGAGTAACCGCCCTCCCCCCACCCCAACACACACACCCACCCACCCACCCACCCTTTCTTCCTCTCCTCTCCTCTCCTCTCCCTCTCTGTGTCACAGCGATACAGCCCGGGGAAAGGAAGAAAAGTAACCAAGAGGAGAGGAGGGGACGTCACAGAGAAATATAAAAGGGTTCATACAGTAGGAAAGATAAAATCTCATCACAAAAAAAGCTCACAGTAAACATTAAGATTTGATGTCTGACACAGACTATATTAAAAGCATCCTTTCAAAGGGACTTGTATCATGAAAAATAAATTTTTTCCATATACATTCTTAAAATAAAGTTTCTTTGTTGGCATCTATAACATCAATCAATGCAACCTTTCCATTGTGCAAAAGGTTCTTTATAGTGCAAAAAGGTTCATTAGTAAAAAGCTCTTTACACTAAGAAAAAATAGTTATTTTAGGAACTGTTCACTGAACTCCAAGTGGATCATATTTGGTACTGCTTGCGAGAAAAAAAGAAGAAAAAAAGAACCTTTTGAAACCATTATTTGTAAGAGTGTATATTTAATATTTAGATATATAAACATGGAAAACATTGCATTTTGCAGAACTGATAACATCCTTCCCAAACCAAAAAGTCCACTTAGCTGCAGAAATAGCTCTGTCTATACTTCTACAGCTTTCTGATTTCAGACAAATGCATTTCAATAAACACACTATTTAAACATAGGGACACCTATACAAAAACGTAGTTCACCCAATTATAGTAATGTACTGTAAAATGATGCTTAAATTTGGAAACAAGAATAAAAAAAATGGAATAAGGCAATCCAATCTCATGGGAAAATGTAACTATTTTACAAGGTGGCAATGTCAAGGTGGTGATGTGAATCGCACAAAGCATGCAATTTTTTTTTTTTTTTTACCAAAAAAATAAGCATGAAGGTGCACCCCCAGTGTACAAATGAGATTGTACAAATTCATACAAATTATCCACCAATGAGCTAAAACAAAAAATAGTCACGAACTGTCATGAGATTGTGTTGAAAAAGGCTGTAAAATCTTGTGCTTTTCCTGGCTGTGTGTAGCACCTGCTGCTCTGCAAATCCTCATGATGAACCCAATGCTAGAAACTAGCGGCTTGTGCAGAATAATAGTAGTCGATTATACTGTAAATTAAAGCAATAAGCCCCAAGGAGCCATGGTTTACAGTGAATTTATAACAGCTAAGGGACGATGCTAGGCACAACGCAAAGCGGAGTTTCACAAAATAAAGCAAATAAAATGTAATGATATTAATAAAAACATTATTCTTCCGCCAAACAATGTAGTTCCTCAGAAACTGTTGTGGTTGCAACAAAGTGGCTGCCGAGCAACACACAGACGTAAACAAAGGTGTAGGTTTGTAGAGTCATTGGGTGCGTCTCAATCAGCTCCCTTGTTCAGTAGTCAGGGCACTGATCAGGGAGTCGGGCCATTTTAGGGGCTGTCTCAATTGCGAAATCCTTCCAGTGCACTGGAACTTTCGCTCTCTGAAAAATCCCACAATGCATCGCAAAAACTAGAGAGCATCTGCTCCCTTACCGGAAATAACGTCACATTTTAGAAGCGTGAACCATAAACCACACGAGTCAACGCAATAAATATAATGACACGTGATAGAAGATTTGAAAAGACAGACCGTTTTTTAGTATATTTCAACATAAACACACATCATCAGACAGGTAATAAACACATCTAATTATCATTTATAATTAATATTCGGCTGAAATGTTGTAAGAACATGTAACAGAACGATGTGTTTAAAGAGAATAAAAAATAATATAAAAATTAGATTGGTGCTGCCTGTTGTTTTATTAATTCCAGTGATGACGTTCTACTATGTTGTCCGTTGACGCTGTATGTAATCATGTCACTGGAATTCAAGTGATCACTGTCCCAACGTGCAGTGAGTCTGAGAACTTTCCAGTGACAGAATTCGTGTACACGATCTACTGATTCACGAGCTCAGGAGCTGATTGAGATGCACTTCTCCATTTACAACAGCTTCAAACATGGCTCAACCAATCAGAATCAAGGATATATAGATGTGGATGTATACTGTATGTATGATGATATATATATATATATATATATATATATATATATATATAGACTTTGAGTGTATGTCATATAGAGTCTTATTGTATTTCACTTAATTTTTTCCCTGGCTGCCAATAAAGTTCCCTCCTCCTCCTCCTGCTCAGAAATGGTTTGTTATTGGCCTGTTGCGTTTTTGAGCATGGTGTCTATTGATCTGATCCTTTGATTGAATTAAGGGTCCTGTGTGGAAAAAAAAATCCATCTCTGTGGCTCATACTAGACAGCTGACATTTCTATCCAAAGCACTGGTCTCTGGAAGAAGAACTGCAGGATTCTGGGCTTGTCATATGATCTTAAATTACAGCAGGAGTGTGATGTGACTAAAGATGAGATTCTGTTAAGATTTCAAAGTGTGTAGAAGTGACAAATCCAAAAGTAAAATCTGTGTAGGTAACATTTGGTCAGAAATGAAAGAAAAAGACTCTTTCAGTGAAGGAAGGTGAGAAATAAAGGGGCAATGAAAGATAGAGATACCAATAGATTGAGAGAGAGCAACTGAAAGGCAAGAAAGGCTTAAGCACTGGGGTAATATATGACCTGATGATGTTTTCATTGCCATTGATGGGTTCAGTAAAAGAAGTGTGATTGAAAAGAGGAAGGCATGGTGACATTTATTGGTAGGGGACTGCAAGCGTTCATACTATTCAGTTTCACACACTGATCTAATTATCTTTTCCAAGCATTCATTGGACACACATGCATGTATTTTCACATTCCTCTGAATTTCTGAAAACCTTTGAAATTTGTTTCAATTTGTTGTAACCCTGAATGCTGTATGTGTTTAAAGGAGAAATTTCCTGATATAAAAATACTTTATTCTAAACCAGCCTATAAAAAAAATCTTTAAGTAAGATCAATCTATCATTAGTTCATTCGCTTTTCAATGTAAAACCAATGTAAGTCCAAAAACTTGAGTTTGAGTGATTCTTATCCTTCTTATTTCAGTTTCAGAGTACAAAAATGAAAATGGGACAACAAGGTTTTTATTTATTTAAAGTTTTAGTTTTTTTTTGGGGGGGGGGGGGGGGGGGGGGTGAAATAACAATAGATTTCATTTTGAATTTTTTTATTTAAAAACAAAACAAAAACAAAAACAAAAAACCAAATGAATGATATACAGTTTAAGATCAAATCATTGTTCAGTTTGTTTTTTGAATCTCAACCAGCCAATTCAGCAACTCTGGCTCAACTATTGGATGCAGTGAGGACACGGGGTGGGGCTATCTGTTTGTCCAGCCAATGAAAGTGTTTAGGAAACCTTTTTGAAAACAATTTTTTTTTTTTTGTAAATAAAATGTGTATGATTCATATCTATTCATTTTCTATCCAGAAAGCAAAAGCAAATGCAGTACTGTTCAAAAGTTTGGGGTCTGTAAGATCTGTTAATGTTTATGAAAATAGTCTCTTATAAATAAAATAGTCTCTTCTGCTCACCAAGGCTGCATTTATTTAATTAAAATTACAGTAAAAGAGTAATATTGTGAAATATTTTTACAATTAAAAATATTTTATATTTGAATATATTTTTTGATTGTAATTTATTCCTGCGATGACAAAGCATCATTACTTCTTCAGTGTCACATGTTCCTTCAGAAATCATTCTAATATGCTGATTTGCTGCTTAAGAAACATTTTTATTATCGATGCATTAAACAGTTGTGCTGCTCAATATTTTGAAGAAAAAAAATCTTTTGAAAGTTAATGTATACAATTTTTATATATAAATAAACTAATTTATCAAGTGATGCTAAATCATAAGTAAACTACTCTTAATAATTTGATTGATTTGACCAAGACTTTTAGGGCAAGGCACTTGTGATGAGTGCGAAAGTAAAGAAGAAATGGAGTGATGCATATGACACAAGTGATGCATGTTTATTTAGCCTTTGATCTGTGTGCCGTGTGAGAGAGAAAGAGCAAGAGGACTCATATCCCCACCTACTGAAGATTATGCACTAACCATCCACACTAGAAAGGGTCTCAAATGGATTCTCTTGCATTCATGTTTGTCATGGCAACCAAATAAAGAGCACAAGACAAAAAGGATCGGAGACTCTTAAGCACTAATGGTTGAAAAACAAACAAACTAACAAATAAATAAATAATTGAGAAAAAATACAGAGCTTCAGAAGAACAAATGAATAGATCGCTTTTAGGATTCATGTAACTTTTCAGACTCTTAATAAAAAATGTGTATGACAAGAAAGCAGAATTAACATTATATATATACACACACATGCACGCACAGTCCTAATGTCTCTGACTGCTTCCCTGCATCCTTCCTGACTGCTGCCTTATCAAAGAGCTCCTTTCAGAGCAGAGCAGTGCTGAGGTACAGAGAATAGCCAGAGAGAGAGACTCAGGCACAGTTTGGCTTTTGTTAGAGTTGATTTGAAGTCAGAACTCACATTGACTGCTTGTGCTAAATGTTGTGCTTATTAGACAAGCGTTTACATAAAAAAATAAACGCAACAGAAGTTAAGATGCAAAGGAAAGAGCACAAATTAAACATATCAGTTAAGGTCAGTAAGACACAATGGAGCGCAATGGAGAATGCAAATTAAAACCTCTGATGGCGTACTTGATTTCATTTCTAAAGGGAAATGAAATGCTTTCATTTTAGTAATAAACACAAATAACACTTAGTCACAAACACACTTGAAATTGGTAGCGAGTATACAATAATACCTTAACATTGACGGGGTTATTTTCTACAGAGAGCTGCAAGCATCAAGAGATGTGGTCATTGAGGGGGTGTCTATATCTGAGACAGTTTGAGCATTTGTGTATATGCACGTAATTGGATGTTTGTGTCAAATCAATTCTAAATGAAAGCAAGACTGAATGAGAAAGACTTCCTTGACCCAGGCAGAATTTATGGCAGCCGCCAATAAACACAAACACTTTTTAGCCTGTCAAAGCGAGACAATTTTGCCCGAGCTGAAAGATTTTTACAGATTGAAAGACACTCTATTTGGAGGGCACGCTTTTTTAAAATAGTAAGCTAAATGTAAGACATTAGCACCTGCACTGCCTCCGTGCTCCCTTTGCGTTTTAAAATGGATAGACAGATAGATGAAAGTGATGGGGAAGACATGCTGGCCTCACCTTCTGCACTCTGGGAAGGCCCAGTGTGGGTAATGCATCCACTCCAACCATTCATTCTCCTCTGCTCAACCCACAGACACTCACACAGAGCAAACACACACAGTGTGCTTATGAGAGAACAATACTGTATTGAAGTCCCTACAGTGAGCATATACCCTACCATTTCAAAAGTATATACTATATATTTCTGAATGTTTTTTATTTTAAGTCTCTTATGCTCACCAAGGCTGCATTTATTTGATAAAAATAAAATAGTAAAATATTATTATAATTGAAAATAACAGTTGTATATTTGAATAGTTTTAAAATGGAATTAATTCCTGTGATAGCAAAGCTGAATTTTCAGCATCATTACTCCAGACTTCAGTGTCACAAGATCCTTCAGAAATCATTCTAATGCGCTGATTTGCTGCTCAAGAAACTTATTATCATCTATGTTGAAACATCAAAGGAACAGCATGCATTTTATATTTGCTTCATATTTCACACTGCTCACACTTTACCCAGGGTGAACAATTAATCCTGGTTATCCATAAGCTGCTGTTTCACACTGCACATTGCTAAACACCGGGTTACAATCTTATTTGCATATTTGTCATTGAATAGGATGTTCTGGGCACTTTAAAGTCTGTGTCAGACTTTCTTTCAGTGTGATGATGTTTTTCCAACTGAAACGGAATATTGAATAGAGGACGGGGTTTTATTTTTGCACTCTTCCTCTCATCTCTCACTTGCAGCAAACTAACGGTTGGAGGGGCATGGTTATGCATATTCTGCCCATATTCTTCAGTGAAATACCTTGCACGGATTAACTGTTCACTTTAAGACTAGCAATGTCTGCTAACAAAATAAATATCGTAAATTTTGATTTCGTGAGGATTTTAAATTCATTTTAATGAAAGCGAATGAGGCTGTCATGCACCAAAATGAAAAAAGGAACCATATCATAAGATGGTCCATATGACTCGTGCACTATATTCTAAATTATATGAAGCCATACGATGGCTTGAGAGTTTATACTTTAAGAGTGATGTTCAATTTGTCAATTAATTATTTTGGATTACATTTTTTTCATTAAATCAGTTAGTCCAGTTCACAAAAAAGATCTTAATGATTCATCCTCAAGTTGATTCTCAAGTTCAACTAACTGACTCAGAGATCTGTAACAGCCAACTTAAGTCAGAAAATAGGGTCTAAGTCCAATAGATCACATTTATGATACATTGTATGGCAAGTTTGCAAACTTTTTGAAGCTTGACAGTCTTGATTTTCTTTCTATTGAAAAGAGTGACCAGAATATTCTTGAAAAATGTCACCTGTAGAAAGGAAGTCACATGAGTTTAGAACACCATAATGGGTGTGAACTATTCCTTGAAGTCTCAAAAATACCAGCCTCTTTGACACATGCTTCTCTGCATGGCATGTGACACATTTGCCCTTAACTCTACAAGTACATCACTGTGCCTCTCAAACTATATGTTTTTTTTATCCTCCATTTTCCAATTTTTCTTTCTTTATTCACAGCTGTCCTCAACAGATACCATACATGCAATATACAATGCTGCTGCTGGCAAATAATTGAATTTATTCATTACAACTATGCATCCTTTAAAAGCCACATTGATTGTAAAGCTGGAGCTCATCTGAGGAGGTCAAGGTTCTGTTTTCCACATCAGGATGACACCAATTATGTTTTTTACACACTTTCATTTCTTTCAAAGGCTGGGCGGTGTGCATACTCATATTGGTTTCATCTAAAAGGTTTATTAAAAGGGTGCATGCTGCTTTTGTTGTTTTTTTTCCTTTGTTGAAGAAACACCAATGCCACAGACAACAGAGTCTCCGTGTGCACTAATGAGTCACTGGCATGAGCCAAAAGAAAGGATAAATAAAAGTGACATTGCCATCCCTTTGTCCATCAATTTTTTTCTCCACCCCCACCACAGACCTGCTGGCAAGGGAATGTGGAGCTGTCACTGGGTTCTTCTGGTATGTCATCTCTCTGGTTAAACTTGCCTAGAGGGCAGTGGTGGATAGTGACAGTGCTGCTAGTCATGATTATGGCCGCTTTCCCTAGACTCAGTGTTAATTTTTACAGTCATTTTGTACCATTTAAAATCGTTTATCTTTTAATCATTTAAAAGGGCATATAACATTTTAGATGGCGATAAGGCAAAATAATGAAAATGTGTGTCAAAATGTAATTCGTTTTTTTTTAAATGTATACATTTGTTAAATTATAAAATGCAAAAAATTAAATGTGAAATTATTAGAGAGTAAGATGTGAGTTGAGCCAGTTTTTACTTACGTTGTGTTTAAAGTGAGCACATGACAGAAATAGGTCCAACTTTAATACATAAATTTAAGAATGTGGTGCATCCTTGGGAATAATCACTTTGAATCTAAAATAAACTGCTTTCAAATTATGGCTTTGCAAAAAATAGTCTCTTGGCTCAACTTGACTCCAGTGTGGGGTAAACTGAGCCTATAGGGAGAGGGTACAGTAAGTTGAGCTCCATCCCAGATAGCATGCGGATGTGGGCCACTTAAGGCAATGATACGGCACTGCTGGCCTTCTTATGGCCTGTACAAAATGGATGTAAGCCTGAAGTGGCCCACATGTAAAATAGCAAAAATGGCCCAAATGTATCAAATCACATGTGGGCCTCTGTAGGCAAAGATGTGGTGTTCACGGCAATGTGTAATCTGAATGTGACCCTAAAGTGGCCCATGTGGTAAATAGTAAATATGGCCCAAATAGTGCCAACCAAATGTGGTCCACCTTTGGCAAAAATGTGGCACAATCGACAAAGGCTAATCAGGGTGTAAACCAAATGTGGTCCACATATAATGACAAATGTGGCCCAGTTATCCTAAATTGTATCTGGACCAGTTTTGGCAAAGACATAGCACAGTGAGCACTGGCTAATGTGGCTGTAAGTCTAAAGTGGCCCGCATATGATGCCACAAATGTGGCCCAGTTATCCAAAACCGTATCTGGGCCAGTTTTGGCAAAGATATGGCATGGTAAGCACTGGCTAATGTGGCTGTGAGCTTAAAGTGGCCTGCATATGATGCCACAAATGTGGCCCAGTTATCCTAAAACATATTTGGGCCAGTTTTGGCAAAGATATGGCACAGTGAGCACTGGCTAATGTATACATATAATGAGCCTAACTTGTCCCACATTTGACATGGCAAATATGCCCCATATATTATAAAACAGATGAGGGCCACTTCTGGTTTGGATGTTGCACTTGACACTGGCTAATTGAAATGGAAGTTTGAAATTGTAAATATGGCCTAATAGAATTTAGTAGGATACAACACAGTTAACTGATGCAGGATGATCTGGGTATGAGACACCCACCCAGACAGCAACCAGTGTTGGCCCAGATCCGGCCCACATCTGGCCCGCATGGATTTCACACGGGCCAGATGTGGGCCGGATCTGGGCCAACACTATGTTGCTGTCTGGACAGCAATTTATTTTTTGAAACATGCTTTTAATAGCAGTTTTTTATATGTGTACTGTGCAGCATAAAAACAGAAGTGCACTATAATGATAGCTCTTACTGTCAAGGTTTCTGTTAATTTGGACTTTGTTTTCCTTTTGCACCATTTCCCTTGTTGTGTTGATTGTACTATTCTGTTCAGGTGTGCCTAGTTAATTATCCTTGTTTGGTCTGAGTACTTAAGTTCCTGTGTGTTCACTTTGAGTTTGTTTGGTCTTATGTCTACATGTCTTAAATGTTGCTGTGCTACATTGTGTTTGGATTTACCCTTGTTGGATTAAAGACTTATGATATGTAACCTTTCATCTTTGTCATGCGCTCTTTAGCACAACGTAGCCGTGACACTTATAGACTTACTGTGTAGGTAGAGTCTGAGTGAGAAGCATTTAGGTTCAAACTTGTGAAGGACTAATTTTAAAGGATTGGAATGTGAAATTGGAACTTTGAATATTTATCTGTGGCATTTAAATTGCTGCTTGTGCAAAACCTGGGTCAGGATGTTTTTACCAAGTAGGACACATTTCTGGAACTTATTTGAACATTTAGGGAGGAAATGTTTAAATTTCTGTTTAAAATTTGTTGAGTAATGTTAATGCATAACTCACTTAAGGCTTAATGTGGCCAAAATAATGTATATTTACGGTTTATTTGGTTCATTATTAACTCAAATGTGGCCTGCTTGTGGACCACTGCCAAAATGCCACCGTTCCATGCAGCATGTGGGCCACATGAGGAATGTGAGGAAGACCAGCGTTCGAATAAAAATCAACTATGGCCTATATTAGGGCCAGTTTTGGTTTATTTGGTTGGCTTACATGCGGCAATGCTAAGGTTTACTTGAGGCCCAAATCTGGCAAACAGGACTTGACTGCCCAAATGCCATTATTCCACATGGTATGTGGGCCAGAGCAAGGTGTTGGATCTGGGCCAGAATTAAAATAAATGTGGCCCAGATTTGGGCCAGTTCTGGTTTATTTATTTATTTTCATGGCTGACATGTGGCCTTCCTATGGCTTGCTTGTGGCCCAAATTTTGCAAACAGGAGCGGACCGCCCAAGTGCCATCATTCTTCACAGTATGTGGGCCGGAGCAAGGTGTTGGAACTGGGCCGGATCTGGGCCAGAATTAAAATTAATGTGGCCCAGGTTTGGGCCAGTTCTGCTTTTTTTGGTTTATTCATGGTTGACACTGGGCCTTCCTTTGTCTTACTTGTGGCCCAAATCTGGCAAACAGGAGAGGACAGCCCAAGTGCCATCATTCTTCTCAGTATGTGGGCCAGAGCAAGGTGTTGGATCTGGGCCAGAATTAAAATCAGTGTAGCCCAAGTTTGGGCCAGTTCTGCTTTTTTTTGGTTTATTCATGGTTGAGATTGGGCCTTCCTTTGTCTTACTTGGCCCAAATCTGGCAAACAGGAGTGGACCGCCCAAGTGCCATCATTCTTCACAGTATGTGGGCCAGAGCAAGGTGTTGGATCTGGGCCGGATCTGGGCCAGAATTAAAATCAGTGTGGCCCAAGTTTGGGCCAGTTTTGCTTTTTTTGGTTTATTCATGGTTGAGATTGGGCCTTCCTTTGTCTTACTTGGCCCAAATCTGGCAAACAGGAGCGGACCGCCGAAGTGCCGTCAAGTGTCAGGTGTGGGCCTGATCTGGGCCTCAGGAATTTTGCTATCTGGGGTGGAGTTAAACTGTGCCACTGATTATGGTGAAGTAAAACTGAACATTTTCACCTCATGCTACATCAAGGGAAGAGAAACTCAATAAAAATGACTTCTTAAAATCTGTCTGTGAGCCTTGTGACTGCCAAGACACTGAGTTAGGCTCCACTTCTCTGCAACCCTAATAAGGACAAAGAGGTCTAGATAATAGAATGGATGGATGGCTTCTTAAAAGTTTTATTTAAAGATACACTTTACAACTTTGAAGGCATTTTAAATTATTTAAAAATTTCAAAACAAAATAAAGTTCAAATTGACGAATGAATGAATAAAATGAATGAATGAACTGCAAGTGGCCTTACAGAACTGGGCTAATAGTACTCAATATCCTACTTATAAATACAATTTTATAAAACCTTCAATGGCCAGTTTTCATAAACAAGGCTAAAATTGATCTAAAATTAATTAAATATAACAGAAATACAGTAAAACAATACTTTATAATCATATGAAGGGGTGAGCAACTTTTGCCTCAAATTAACCCACTTCTACCATTTTAACAAACTTTTATCATCCAGTAGTTTAGACCTAACATCATGCTAATAGCCTTATATTATAACTTCCTAAAGCACAAACATGTGATACTTTTTCAGACTTCTCTGCAATTCTTCAGACACAAGAAGCATGAGTCCTTGAACATTAAAACATCACTTTGGAAAAAAAAAAAAGAACAGTAAAAAAGAAGTTGTTTTTTTAAGACTTAAATTTAGTTACCAACTATTCCATGGACCTCTCTCCATCACAGGGTGAGTATATTTTGAATTATGCATTGCATTGTGTTGTGTTTTAGGGCTGAAGGAAATGTCCATAATCTTAACAAAGTAATGTACTGGTAATATTCTGCCAAGACGTTATCCGTTTTTCACTATATGTGCCAATGTGATTTGCAATATTACCTTTATGCCATATATAGCAAATGTAATATTGCAACGTGCCTAAAATGGCAAATATATGACTAGAGCGCTTTATGAAATAACATATTTGACAGGTCTCTTGTTGAACAGACCTGGAGGAGGACATGGAAGTTAAAGACTCGAAATTCTTCCGTTACTTATTACAGTCAATGTCAACTGATTCATGGAGAGAGAGAAAAAAGCCATTGAGGATCTTTATTCACTGAAAGGGACACAATTGAATATACCCTCTTTGAATAGTCAGTCTCTAAAGTTCAGAGATATGAGAACAGTTTTCTCTGTTGCCCACTTCTTTTCATGTCAGACACTCTACCCCTCTGCAATGTGCAGACAGCTGTCAAAATATATCTTTAAAGAAATAAATTAATAAATGAAAACTTTCCTGAGTATGTTTTTCTATTCCTCCCTCCTTTTATCTGACCCTGGGGAAGAATTGCAGGACGGTTCCTGTCATCCAGGCGTGGGGAATCAGAGGCTGTCAGACTTCAGGCAGGATCCCAGCTGGGGTGCACTATGCCTGGTCTGGCCCCCACGGAGGGGATACTCTGGAAGAATCCCATCTCTCCGGGGAGGGGAGTGAGGCGCACGGACCCAGATGGAGAACAAGGAGAGATTGATAGGCGTTCCTAAAGTGAAATCAGCCACAAATTCAGACAGGATCCAGTTGACCTAAACTCCCCTCGCTCCATCATTCCTTCAGATGTGAAATAAAATCAAGCCTAAGGTCTGTTTCACACATACAGTGTGTGTGGTGCGTGAGCAAGCTTGCCTTTTGCTTTCACACTTCAGCTCTAGACATAATATAAAGTCGTGTCTAGGTTACTGCATTTTTCTTGTAATAATGGTCATAAATTTAAAAGAAGTATGTTTTCAACATGCTTTCTACAGTACATTCATTTACATTTACAGCAAGTAATTTTTTAAGGTAAAAACCTGGCTTGTTAAATTGCTTTTGTTAATTTGTTTTTATTTATACTACAGTTAGTTCCAGTCCAAGAACTCATTCATACATTATATATACATTCAGCACTGTGACTTTTCAGTGTTGAATTCAGTAAAATTATCCACTACAGTATGTAAATGTGCTAGACATATGTGTTTGACCGCTCACATTTTTTGCATTGTCTTGTGCATGAAACGCCATTCTTAGGGGTCGTTCACACAGAACGCACTGTTGCATTCCACTGCACTGCTTTTCCACTGTTTTCTATGTAAACACATTTGCTTGACCATTGTGTTTGTGCTTTTTGTATTGTCTTATGCATGACATGGCAGCCTAAGAACACAGCGCTCAAGTAAACAGAAGTTTAACTTTGGAAAACATGTCTCTAGACGTAGATAGGTAGTAACAATCAGGTGTGTGGTACATTGTTTCCTATGGTTTTTGTTTTTTTTATTAAGAAAAACAAAAGTTTCAATCTGGAAAAAGGAAACTTGTCATACAAAGAAGTGAGAAAACGAGACACAAAAGTAACTTCCCACAAACAATGATGATGTAGAGCAACTTTATTTAGCATAATTATTGCTATGAGGAATTCAATATTTTAATGCACTGCTTTTAAAAATAACACCCCCTGTTCATTTAGCAAACACTTTTACCCAAAATGACTGAAAATAGCCAAACAAGTAAAACAAGATTGACGACATTGTCATAATAGAGCTTTGGTCTGTATGCCAGAAGAGCACATTAGCATCCAACTGCTTTCATTTAACATATATAATGGATACAGCACCATCCCGACACTATAACCAACACTATTAAGCCATTACACTAAATGGCAGATTTTGTCTATATTTGAGCTTTAGAGATGAGAATCTTGGAGTCTTTTCTGCACAAACCATCTACGAGCAGTCTAGCAGACACATTTAATGTGCAGCTCAGCATGTCCAGATCCTTTGAAACAGGTATTTCTGCACTGCTATGGCCTCTGATAACTGTGCATGCATTAATATGTATGTATTCAAATGATAGCTACAATGCCTTGTGGTAATGTCAGTAGTGAAATGTTTGCGGAGTTGTATAATAGCATTTCCAAGACTGTTTCACAAATGACCACACACAGGAGAAAACAGGCATTGTATTATGCTGCAATATTAGTTGTGTATTTGTTCTGGCCCTCAGGATAGAGACAAGGGAAGACCTCTCCACAGCAGAGATGCGCAGAAACCCAGAGCGAGCTAAAATACGCTTTTATCCAAAAGCATACACATGTACACACAAGGCAGATTAATAATGCTCATGAAGAAAGAAAGAAAGAAAGAAAGAAAGAAAGTCAAGTCAAGTCACCTTTATTTAATAGCGCTTTTAACAATACAGATTGTGTCAAAGCACTTAACAGTATCAAATTGGAGGATAGAGTGTCAGTAATGTATAATACTAAGATTAAACACTCAATTTTCAGTTAAAAGAAAGAAAGAAAGAAAGAAAAAAAGAAAAAAAGAAAACAAATCATGACAACCATTGAAGGTAAGAGAAGAAATCACAGCTTGGTAAGGCAGCAAGCGCCGCGAGTCTGAATTTCCCCGAGAGCATTCTCTCCTCTACACATGTATACATCATCTTGAAGTCTTCTAAGAAGCAGCTCCCCTGCCATGAAGTTTCAGCGATGTGTCATACAAAGTGAAGCTCTGTGCTGCATCTCATATGCAGGCATTTTGGGCACTGCCCTTTTCAGCACTATGAACACAGTCTTACTTCACCCTGGCATCGCCTTCTCCTTCTCGCTCTTACCGTTTCGCTCCTGGGCATTGCTCTGTCCGTTTACATATTAATGAGAAGCGAACAGCTATTTTCTTTTAATCATGAGGAGAGAGAGACATCCAATGGGAGCGAACAGGACAGCTGTGGATATTTCTGGGAGGGTCAGAGGAGGCTGACTTTTTCCTACTATAGCAGCCAATCGGTAACAAGATGGGATTATTAACATGCTCCATATTCAGTTTAGGGACGTCCTTTGGTCAACTGGAGCAGGGCTGAATAAATGTTTGAGTGTATTTTAATGACTCCTGTAACTATGATGACATGCAGAGCGTATGGGAGTCTAGACCAGCCTAGACTCACAACTAGGGATGGGAATAGTGACGAATATGATTCCGGTTCTGGTTGTAGTGGTTTTAAGGAATAAATATTTGGTGGTGAAAAATAAATACAATTTTATTGCCAAATGATTAGATAATTTCAATAATAAATCAATTAAAAACTAGGCTCCAGCATCCGTGCGTCCCTGCAAAGGATAAGAGGTTTGGAGAATGGATAGACGGATGCATAAACTGAAAACAATAATATACTACACAATACACAGACTTTTAAAGATCTTTTTAGAGCAGCTAATTCTTGGCCATTCCTATATATTAAACACCAATAGGTCAAATTAAAATGGGGTAAAATGCTTCATTATTTACGTGGCAAATTCTGTCATGAAACTCTAGATGACACAGGCTGATGGGTCCTTAACGCAAACTGATGATATTCACTGCATTAAACTGCTTGGCACAAGCTGATTCGTTCATGTTGCAAAAACAGCCAGTATGCTTGCTGCTTTACATTTAAAGGGCTGGTTAACAATCACTAGAGCAGTTCGCATTGCTCTTATAGAGTTACTCTGAAACCCTCCACCTCCCCAGCTCCACCTGTACAGATCTGCAACGGGTTATTATATATGCTATTTGTGAAGCAGCAGTATATCTTAAATACTCACAGCACCGTATAAGCATATGTACAGTGTTGGCAGTAGCAAGTTCCTGTACTTGCATTGCATTGCAGCAGCAATAATCTACAACTACAGCAATAACCAACAGCAGCAGCATAGCAGATCTATTCCGCCAAGACCAAATACATGAACACTGTCATATCCATTACCATGTTAAAATCTTCAGAGAGTTGTCATGACAGAAATACTGATAAAACACATATCTATATTTAGATTTAGCAGTCAGTACGTTCATTTATGTTAGTTGAAAGTGTCCGAAAAGAACCTGCTCAGATTTTTAGCCAGTTGGAATTGACAGATTTCATAGAAAATCATACAAGACTCAGTTGGCTATGTTTGGAACAACTCTGGAACAAAATCTGGTAGTTTGTGATCGTTTATTGTGCATGGTGCCAGTTTTTCTTCATAACCATTTATAAAGTTGGCAAGTATATAATGCTTAGTGTTTTAAAATCTGTTCTGAATTTAAAAATAGTGTAGTGTATTCCAGCCTTTAACAAAACCAGGCATCATTCAGTTCATAAGTAAGTCAGCAAGTTAATTAATTAATTAATTAATTAATTAACCCCTTGGTCCCCAGTATATTTATAGTTAGGTGTAGGGGTGGGGTTTATGGCTGGATTTAGGGACCAATCAGGTAGCAGCCTCATTGATCTGGTTGATCTGGTGTTTGTCAGATTTCAGCACAACACTGGAACTGAATGGCATTCTCAACTCTACTGACAACATACTGTTCATTTATTAGCCTTCTAGCAGTGAAACGGTAGGCTATTCTTTCTGTGACGTGTGTGTGTGTGTGAGAGAGAGAGATTATATAATAATGATATTACATTGATTCTACTTAGCAAACAAATGCATAATTGTACGTTGTGAGTCTTACAGTACAGCCAATTCCCAAACATTTCACCTTAGCTAATTAGGCAACAAAAAAAATATTGTTGTTATTAGCATTCTTGATCTCTTTGGCTCATTCAGGATACTGGCAGCAAATCCACATGCTTTTAACAATAGCTAGCTTTCTTTAATTTAATTGCCTTGCTTTGGGTGTTTTCTCTGTTAACAACTTTACATTTTTTTCTCACATCAGTGATCCAGCCACAGACACTCTCTTGGTGGCTTGTGTGAGGATACAGACTCATGCATGGATGGCATGAAGCAATGAAAACCATTCATTCAAAAGACATTAAATGTGGCTTTCTGGTCAGGAAGATGTTATATAGCAGATAGAGAGATACCAAAATCATTGCAAATGCAGAAAAGCACAGAAGACTTGAGTTTTGCCTTCATATTCTATAAATGACAATGAAAAAACAGAGAAAGCTGCTATGAGTCATGCTGATGAGTAGTTTCATAGTCTTCAGACTGATGCTGCATGAAGTTATTAATCTGATAAACTCTGAAATTACATTAATAATTATTTCACACTTCTGTTGAAGACATTTTGTCTATGAAATTGGAGTCAATCAAATGGTTTGAAATTTGTTTTTGGAAAATGAGGAATAAATAGGGAATAAATTTCATTTGCTCTTGATGACAGTAAACAAAGGACGTAGAGAGAGTCATCAGGGATTTATATTTGATCTCTCATCTCATTTATTAGTAAAGCTGTTTAATCCTAGTGCTGTAGAGAGAGGGAGAAAAATGTAAACATTTGCTAATTCCTCAGTTTTCAAATGAAAGAATGAGAGAATTGTGATATTTCATATTATCCACAATATACATAAGTGCATATATATGCACAGACACTATTACAGAATGTATCGGTTCATCTGAAGTCCAAAAACAAGGTAGCGGTAGAGATAGAAGAAATCTCTAATGACACTGCAGATATCATAAAACAAAAGTTTTTTTTTTTTCTTCAGGTGACAATCCCATATAGTATATTAAGAGTGTGCGTCAAAAATGTTAATAAAAACATCAAGATTATATTACATTTCTGTCAGTTTTTTACAGTGACAGCTCTAAATTTTAGCACACTAAGCATTTTTTGAACGATTAAAAAAAATGAATTTTACAAAAAAAAAGGATTGTTATCTTGCACTTGGCAGAGGAGGCAAACATAAGACAAAGGCCTCAGCTGCTCAGTTTATTCATTATCTGAGAAAAGTGCACACAGAACTATATTTTATGCTAAGAAGTACTCTTGGTAATGCTGAGTTAATATTATTCAGCTTTAAACACAGACAGTGCTTGAGAAATTGCCAAAACCTTCCTTAGAGGAAAAACTGGACAGCAGGATGCTCCAGTATTGGAGAGAACATTACACTAGTGATGTCAAAGAACTGTCCAGACACTCATGTTGATGTTGACTGAAAGAAAATGTAACCCATTCACGTTGGATGTCTTTGACTAACTGATTTTTGACCTCTGCTTTATAGATGCAGGCTTTGTTTATAATACAGTATATTGAAGGTAATACATTGTTTGTTACTGACCTCAGATCAGTTCCTTTTATATGTGGTTTGGTTCAAGCCCATGTCACATTTAAATTCACAACAGCCTCTCTGGGGGCTCTGGGGTTTGTTACTGTATTTATTCAGTGTAATTTATCTGTCTCTTACCTGTTCTTGTGTATGAGGGTATATGTGTGTGTTTGTCCACAGAGGAGGCAGGACAGCTCTCCTCTCCCACACAGCAGTTCATTTACATTCAGCTCAGAGATGTGTCATAAATCACCTGAGCTGAGAGTAATGGGGCCTGCACTGGGGAACTCTCTCTGCTCTCCTTCCCGCTTGCTCTCACACAACCCCACACACACGGTATAGGCCGTGCATACATCTAAGTGCAGTGCAATACAATAGTGAAACATGAAAATACAGTACTATATTAGTTCATGGGTACAAAAGCCCAAAAAAGCACCAAAAATACCTCATACTGTTTCAGATATCGGCTTCATCTCTCAAAGGGCTTTTATAGCACTACAGAAAAAGCGCAGGGCTCCCAAGCTGCTCCCAACTGTGGATGAAGGAATGCCCTACAGGACCCTGCCAGAATTAACCTCTCCCCAAACGCACACTCATCTTACCCATGGACTTCTAACACTTTCACACAGTCTACCCTTACAGCTTAATCCTCACAACAAAAACAAGTGTAATCTTTACTATGCAAAGAGGTTAGTTGATTAAAAGGGAAGAAAAAAAAAGTTGAGGAGCATATCCGCTTGTTACGGTGTGCCATATTAAATATGTTTCCTTATCCAAGCTTCCGCGTTTCAGTTGAGAATACTACCTCAACAGCCATTTATGAACATTTATGTTTATTCATATCACACATTTAAGCTAAGCTTTTAAAAACTCAGAGTGTACACTGCAGTCTTTGGGCTCATGGCATCCCAGACACCAGTATTTTAATAATTCATAATAAATGAATCACTGTATGGTCAACTGAGCTTTCGGTATGAATATAAAGGTTTGTATCCTTTCTTTAGCAGTGTTACAGCACACTGTGATTGTATATTAACACCGTTTGTTATTTGCTTTTGGCATCTGATAGTGTTTGGACCCTGGAAATGGTGACGTGTGATGTCAGACTTAACATACACATCAAATTTTTATGCTTTTCAACAAAATTTTGTTAAAAAAGTTGCTCATTAAAACTTTTAAATCACTGTTTCAAATCATCTATATCTATATATCTATATATCTATCTATCTATATCTATCTATCTATCTATCTATATATATATCTATATATATATATCATCTATATATATATCTATATATCTATCTATATCTATCTATATATATATATATATATATATATGTATCATACATACATACATATATATATATATACACACACACATACATACAAACGTGTATTATATCACGAATTAAAATGCATTAACGTAACAAAAAGTAATATATAATTTATGACATTTTAATGTATTTGAATTTATTGCAAAATTTAATAATTTATGGTTACATAAAAAACAGGGATGAAAACCCCTGCTACAAACTAAACAAAATGAATAACAGGGTTAAAAGACACACGGAAGCAAACTTAGCCTAAATTAGGCTATCACTCTGGGATAGCTAGTCTGGCACCACATGCAGGCTAGCTACATTTCATGCTAGATTAATTTTATGTTAGATAACAACAGATCTAATAGTTTTCTCTCAGAAGAACATGGCTTTTGTGCATTTACTGCTTTAAATAAAGTAATGAGAAATCAATTGGACTCCATTTGTGGAAAGTGCCTCCAGCAGTGAAAATTAATCAGTTTATCAGTGAAACTAGCCATCTGCTTTGCTGGTGTCTTGGTGTAGTGTCTGGATTAGTCGCTGTAAGCCCCACAGCTGCTGGCAGTGCAGTTCCCAGGATAGTGCACTGTGGGCCGCTAATCTACAAGGCTGAGCCGGCCTAGTGGCCTGCTGCACTTCAGGGGGAATACTGTATTTCTGCTGCTGCTCTCTGTTCTCTGCCAGATCCTAGTGTACAGGTGCATCTCAATAAATTAGAATGTCGTGGAAAAGTTCATTTATTTCAGTAATTCAACTCAAATTGTGAATCTCGTGTATTAAATAAATTCAGTGCACACAGACTGAAGTAGTTTAAGTCTTTGGTTCTTTTAATTGTGATGATTTAGGCTCACATTTAACAAAAACCCACCAATTCACTATCTCAACAAATTAGAATACTTCATAAGACCAATAACAAAAAACATTTTTAGTGAATTGTTGGCCTTCTGGAAAGTATGTTCATTTACTGTATATGTACTCAATACTTGATAGGGTCTCCTTTTGCTTTAATTACTGCCTCAATTTGGCGTGGCATGGAGGTGATCAGTTTGTGGCACTGCTGAGGTGGTATGGAAGCCCAGGTTGCTTTGATAGCGGCCTTCGGGTCATCTGCATTGTTGTTCAGCTCATCTGCATTGTCTGGTGTCTCTCATCTTCCTCTTGACAATACCCATAGATTCTCTATGGGGTTCAGGTCAGGCGAGTTTACTGGCCAATCAAGCACAGTAACACCATAGTCATTGAACCAGCTTTTGGTACCTTTGGTAGTGTGGACAGGTGCCAAGTCCTGCTGGAAAATGAAATCAGCATCTCCATAAAGATTGTCAGCAAAAGAAAGCATGAAGTGCTCTAAAATTTCCTGGCAGATGGCTGCGTTGACTGTGGACTTCAAAAACACAGTGGGCCAACACCAGCAGATGACATGGCAGCCCAAATCATCACTGACTGTGGAAACTTCACACTAGACTTCAAGCAGCTTGGATTCTGTGCCTCTCCACTCTTCCTCCAGACTCTGGGACTTTGATTTCCAAATGAAATGCAAAATTTACTTTCATCTGAAAAGAGGACTTTAGACCACTGACAAACAGTCCAGTTCTTTTTCTCCACAGTCCACGTAAGACGCTTCTGACGTTGTCTCCGGTTCAGAAATGGCTTGGTAGCGAGCGTGGTGACTCTTCATGCACTGACTCCAGCTTCAGTCCACTCCTTGTGAAGCTCACAAGTCTTTGAATCAGCTTTGCTTGACAGTATTCTCAAGCTTGCAGTCATCCCTGTTGCTTGTGCACCTTTTCCTACCCAAATTCGTCAACTTTGTATTTAATATGCTTTGATACAGCACTCTGTAAACAGCCACACCTTTCAGTAATGACCCTCTGTGACTTACCCTCTTTGTGGAGGGCGTCAATGTTCGTCTTCTGGATCATTGTCAAGTCAGCAGTCTTCTCCATTATTGTGGTTTCAAAGAACAAGAGATACCTGGAATTTATACTGTAGGGATGGTCATTAATTGAAACTCAAAAGTAAATATTCTAATATTTTGAGATACTGATTTTTGACTTTCATGAGCTGTAAGCTCTAATCATCAAAATTAAAACAAAAGAACTTTTGAAATGTTTTACTTTACATGCAATGAATTTAAAATATATGAAAGTTTCACTTTTTGAAATAAGTTACAAGAAAAAATGAACTTTTTCACGACATTCTAATTTATTGAGATGCACCTGTATAATCACTGAAAGATCGCTGTCTCTTCAACACAAACAAGCCTGGAGACCATGCTCTGATTTTGAAGAATATTCACTGATGTTTCAGATATTTTCCTGCCATTGAAAACAATGACTTTTTAGTCACTTTGTGAATGTTATCTGATCTTTGTGGGCAACAATTACAACAAAAACAATTTTTTATAAGAAAGTGGTGATGGTGGCCAGTAGGTGGCAACAAGTGGCCATATTTTTGAGTGAGTCAGTAACTCATTCAGTCAAGAGAGTAATTTAAAAACACTGATTCATTCAACACATGACTTTTTGCAACCAAATATGCATACTTCCCTACTGTACAGTAAGTAAAAAAAACAACAACAACAGCAACAATATGTGAAAAGAGAAGTTTATCGAAATTTGCAGTATTCGTAAAACAGTAGGCAAAAAGTATCCGGACAACTTTCTACTTCCGGCAAAATTCAGAACAGCAAATCTAAGGGATGCTTTTCATGAGGCCACGGGAGAGGATGTGTGAATGACAGTGAAGTGGGTACCTCTCAGGTGATGGGTGATAGAAATGCTAACATGGATTTTTCTTTTGCTATTAGGGCAAATGAGAACACAAACCCTTGTTGTGGTTTCTGTTCACCACTACTGTTCACCCAACTATGACAATTTCTGCTTCTGAGAATCCCGGAAATGTGAAAAGGGTCCATTAACTTCTGATAAAACATAATTTATTTGTCAGTCTCTGATAAATAAAACATTGGATAGCACATCATAATAAGCAATTTAAAGACACAACACAGCAACATGAAGACATGTCAAGGGCATACATGGAGAGAGATAAATAAGAATGCATTAATCTAAGTACATTAGTCATATATTTACTTGAGCTCAAAGTGAATCACTAGAGAAAGACTAATGGCATATGTTTATGTTTATGTTTATGTTTATTTCATTCATGGATATTTCCCACAAAACTTACTTCATCATCCTCATATATATAATTTATAAAACCATGATGAAAAGGAGGCAGGATGAAGAATATCTTATATTTCCTGCCCCCTCAAAAAAAAAAAAAAAAAGAAAAAACAACAACAAAAAAGTCATATCCAAGTGCCATACTTTATATAGAAATTGAAGTCTTGTAGTTGTTTTAAATATGACAAGGAAAATAAAAAACAGCCTTTAACATGACTCTTGTTATCTGAGAGCTCATTTATGCTTGGTGTACTATCTCTGCCAGACAGTGACAACATTGCTGGTTGTAAAGGTTATAAATCTCAGCAGAAACAAGATCGCCCCCTGCCCTGTCTCTCTCTCTGTATCTAACAACATAAAAGAAGGAGAATGTATCTTTGACCTACAGCTGCGGACGGAGGCTGTATCTATTTATCGTCATCGCTTTTAAAAGACCTTGTCATTCCATTTTCTGATCTCTCACCTTCCTCCTTTCTTCCCACTCTTTCAAATATTTCTCTCAAACTGCGCTATAGAAAAAAAAACAAAAACTTTTGTTTCAACAAGTCAATCAAGTTGAGATGGAAGTTGTTTAGAATCAAGCAGTTAAATATATGCATTATGTCTGTTTTAAATAAACTTCATTTTCTCAGTACGAATCAATATTATTTCAGAATTTACTTTATATTTTGCCTTTCGGTTGCTTACACATGGGTAAGCTGTATTCAGTTCAAACCAAAATCAGTAGTTTACTTTAATGGCAGGTTACTTCCACTTACATCAGCTGTGGTCTGGGCAGCCTCATCTCATAGGCAGACCCACACTAAATATGTATGTGACCTCACAGTGTCAAGGGCCAGAAATTGACTCATAGGTGGCAGCATTAGGCTGTGAAATCACAGTGATTTTTACATTATAGCAATCTCCTGTATATTTATAGATTAACTTTATTATTGTGATGGCTATACTATGCTGGCACTTAGGTTCCCAGCATGCACTGTGCCACAAATAAATTATGAGGCTGCATTGTTTATTTATTCATTTATTACTATTTTATTTTGCTGTTCTTGTTCTTGTTGTCACTTTTGCTGTCACTCAGGCCACCCAAGATGTAGATGAGTGTTTTGTTTGTTTGTTTGTTTATCAATAGATTTGGAGAAATTTAACATTACATCACTTGTGAATGGGTGCCATCAGAATGAAGAGTTCAAACAACTGACAAAAACATCACTATAATCCACAAATAACCCAGATGACTCCAGTCCATCAGTTAACATCTAGTGAAGAGAAAAGCTTTATGTTTGTAAGAAAAAAATCCTTCATTAAGACATTTAAATTTAAACTGTTGTTTCTGGGCAAAATAAGAGTCCATAATCCAAAATAACCTCCAGTAAAAAAAATAATAATAATGCCCTGTTCTCTCACATCAAAATTCACCAACATATTTGTTTAGAACTGTTTTGGACTGTTTCATGTAAACAGTGCTTGATCTGTGCATATTCCTCTCCTGATTCACACAAGATCAGTCTTATGGATTATGGACTTTAGCCAGTTTAAATTTAAAAAAATCTTAAAGATGGATTTGTTTATTACAAACATGCAGCTTTTCACTTCACAAGACATTAATGAAGGACTGGAGTCGTGTGGATTACTTGTGGATTTTTGTGATGTTTTTAATCAGCTGTTTAGACTCTCATTCTGACGGCACCCATTCACTGCAGAGGATCCATTTGCACACACGAGGAGGACACAGGAACAGAGACGAGGAGTAAACTCAAATAACAGTCTTTAATCAAATCCAAACAAGGCAGGGCAAGACAAGGCAAGGCTGACACAGACAGGAACACCAGGGAGTAACGAGTAGACCAGACGACACGAAACTGAACAGGCAGGAACTAAAATACACAGGTTAATGAGACAAACACAGCTGAACAGACTTAACTAATAATCACACTAAACAAGGACAGGAAACAAACCAAATATGGACACAAGAGGCGGGAACACATGACACACACGACAGAGGACTGACATAACTCCCTCCTCCCAGAAGGCGTGTCCCACGCCGTGACAGTTCCACCGGGGGGGGTGCTCTGGAGGCCCCTCAGGGCAGACATAGACAGGAACACAGGACGGGGACCTCCAGAGCAGAACAGACAGAACGGAGGCCTCGGCGGAGCAGGGAGCTCTGGAGGCCATGGCAGGTGGTCTTTGTGGCCGTGGCCTCGTCCCCCGGCCCGGCCACTCCAGCCGGAACCCTTTTA
>JAFVLL020035103.1:0-12720 GCA_021397915.2 Tor tambroides | reverse complement strand
AGTGGTAAATTTGCACTATTTAGAGATGAACAGACGACATTAAAAGACATAAAAGCACCGTCTTTGGAACCTGGAGCAGCCGCTGCGTCTGATCGTGCCGCCATCTTGGTTTATGAATTCAGTCTTATGTTATTAGCAGGTTTGTCTTACTTTTTGTATCCCGTTTTATAAAATCAGTATGATGATCTATGAATTAAAAAAATGTCAAAATTAAATTCAAGTTTTGCAGCCTCATGTTAGCTAACTGTATTTTTTGTTTGGCGTCCTGCCTGTTTTCTTGCCATTTTAAAAAATCAAGTTATAATTATTTTATTTTAAGTGCCTGAGCTTGATCACAGTGTATGTCAAAAAGTCTGGTAAACCTTTTTATAAAAACCCTTGCATAGATTACAATCCTATAGCATATTACACACACACACACACACACACACAGTGAGAGAGAGAGAGAGAGCAAGAGATGGTGCTCTGTCTTTGGTGGCACTTTAGAAGAGATTATTGATGAATGTGCACCCCAGGCTTCCTCTTTAAGAATCATTCTCTGCTGAAAATGTCATGGAATAGAACTGAGAGCTTATAAAGCTGAAGATCAATAGTGAATTATTACAAAGGGCCAACAAGAACTGGCTAGAGTAGATATCTCTTCTATGATACAAACCTGAATTTTTTTTTCAGTGACTCCTGAGAGAGAGAGAAAAGTGGAGAGATTTTTTTTTTAACAAAGGCCACAAGGTTCACACATATAATGTCAGCCCTGTGTGACAAAGATTTGTCCTTTGTTGTGAATACTTTAAATCTTAAAGGGATAGTTCCCCACAAAATGAAACCTTATTTTATGTTCCACTGAAGATGAAAAGCCATAGAGGTTTAGAACAACATGAGGGTGAGTAAATGGTGACCAAATTTTCCATCTATCTCTTTAATTAAAGTAACATTGGTTTAGTAATCGTAAACTCATCAGATGTCCTTAGCAAACTGGCTTAAATGGAGCGTGACTAAATTATATCTCCCTTTGATTCGCTCATTATCTTTCTGAAGCTTTGTTTTGGTTTGTTGTTATTTGAAAGTGTTTCCACTGCTTGTAGTCATGCACTATCAAAATCAGTTCAGTAGCTTTCAATTGGACCATTTTAGGAGGCTTGCCATTGTTGCTGTGAGAAAATAAAAAAAGCAGGCCAAGAATTATTGAAAAAAAAAAAAATCTGATAACAATATCTATAAACACATGCTGATCAGAAGAAATCACATAGCGCTTCACTCAAGGGACTGGAAATAATTGAATTTCAGTTATCAGCAATTATAGATAAAATGCACAAATGAATTAATAAATTGGAATAATGATAATGCTGTTTAATTAATATGTAAATAAGTTTGTGGTCAGGGTATTAATGTGTGTGTAACAGCAGTTTCAGGGGTGGCACATACAACATGCCTCTCAAAAATGTTGCCAGAAAAGCTATTTACAGTAAAACAAATGTTCTCATATAGTGTTTTCAAGCAATATACTGCAAAATGCTTCAGTTTTAGGAGGCTCCAAAAAATAAATCCTGTGGCAAAGTCTGGAGTTCAGTGGATACTGTGGTGGTATTAGACTAGATTTGCTGGAAATCGCAAATGGAAGACTGGGGCTCTGAAATGTACTTAATGGAAGATTTGGAGGATTAGACTCGGTTGCTGTATATCCTGGGCCCTATTGATACTCTGACCATATATGGCCAGTCAGGGAAACAGAAGACTGGATATAGCAATTACAGATAACCAGAAATGATTTGCAGGGCTAAATGGCCTTATTGTACACCATTGTTGTTATCATTAAATAAACCTAAAACAAAATTGATTAAAAAAAAAAAGTTTTAGTTAACTGAAATAGTTAAAATAGTTAAAATACCGATGAATAACAAACTTATGAAAATTAGAAATCCTTAGCAGCTAACTAAAACTATATGTTTAAGTTGAAGTACTACAATTACTAATACTACAACTGAAATAAAAATAAATTAAAACTAAACAGAAATATTTTAAAACTAATACAGCACAATGAAAAAATGGCAAACGTGAAACAAAATTGATAACTTCAACTAAAATTAAAATGAAAACAAAAAATCAACATACTATATATAAATAATATTAATACAACACTGTTGTTCTCCTGATATTAAAGGGATAGTTCACCCAAAATGAAAATTAAAATGATAATTTTATTCATCACATCATCTGCTCATCCTCATGTCATTTTCACCTGATATTTAAACACATCTCTGTCTCTCTCCAGTAATCACTTAGCACACACAAATATATCTAAATTGCAATGTCGCCAGGACAGTTTGAGCGGAATGCTCATTTCAGCTGAGTACTTGTATTAAATTTGTATTAATATTGAGAATGCAGTTCAGTTGTATGCACTTCGCATGGCCTACATTTATTCGTATTTCAGTATTTATTCATTTAGCAGATGCTTTTATCCAAAGTGAATTATCTGTCTCACTGTATGGCATGCTGAAGATGTCTGTATACAGCTGTGTTCAAAATAATAGCAGTCCACCATCACTGACCAGATCAATCACTGTTTTTGGTAGAAATTATATTTCTATATGGCAAATATTTTACTAGTAGGTGTGGTAGAGTAATAGAAAACCAATAGGCTTTTATTACTTCGTTTATTTAACAGGCCATACAGAGATTTTGCAAACTCTTCAAAGCGAAATAGCCATTATTTGTTTGCATTTCATTGTTTAATAAAAAATCATATAGTAATTCCAAGTACTTTCGTGCAGCTGTAGCAGCAGTATGCTGCATAGCTATTTAGATTGCAATTTTTAGCGAATTAATGCATGGATGGGCTACAGCATTCTAGTACTTTCATGGAGTGTAGCAGCAGTGCCCACAGAATTTCAGATTGCCTATAGCAATTATTGCCATTATTAATAGCAGTAGGCTATGCATAGCAAATCAAATTATGTGTTTAGTTGCAGCAGCAGTAGGTAGACCATAGTTTACATTTATTCATTTTGCAGATGCTTTTATCCAAGCGACTTAAAATTGCTGAAGTTTCAGTGACGTATGTGTATGTGAATGTGTATGTGACGTATGGTATGTGAATTCTTCAAGCGAATATAGGCATCATTTGCGTTTTATTTAAAAGGGGCTTATAGCAATTCTAAGTACCTTTGTGCAGCTGTAGCAGCAGTATGTATAGTTATTCAGATCGCATGTAGGGAATTTAATAGCAGCAGGATGCATAGCAAATTCATATGCAAAGTTAGAAATAATATTAGCAGCAGGAAGTCAGATTATTGTTGGTAATATAGCAGCAGCAGCAGAAAGTACTTTAGTTGCTTGAAATTTCAGTGATAATGCATGGGGTAAGTAACTCTTATTTCTTTGCTTATTTAACAGGGCTTACAGTTAGACTTCATGAACTCTTCAAAGCAAAATAGCCATTATTTGATTGATGCTTATATCTAATTACTTTTGTGCAGTTGTAGCAGCAGTAAGCATAGCTATTTAGATCGCTAGTTTAGTGAATTTTAATAGCAGCAGCACGCATAGCAAAATTCAGATGCAGTGTCAGAAATATTAGCAGCAGTCTGCATGGCAATCCAATTATCATTGTTGTTAATATAGCAGGGGCAGCAGAAAGTACATTAGTTGCATTAAATTTCAGTGATAAGATATAACGCTTGGATGGTAGTGAACTTTTAGGTGAAATAGGCATTTTATTACTTCGCTATTCAGTTCAACAGGGTTTACAGAACTCTTCAAAGCGAAATAAGCATTAATTGGTTGTGTTTGTTATTCAATAAAGGCACAGTAGCAATTCTAAGTACTTTTGTGCAGCAAATTCAGATGCAAGGTTAGAAATAATATTAGAAGCAGCATGCATAGCAAGTCAAATTATTATTGTTGCTAATATAGCAGCGGCAGCAGAAAGTGCTTTAGTTGCATGAAGTTTTAGTGATAACTCATGGAGGGTAAATTAACTCTTTAAAGTGCAATAGGCATTTATTACTTGCTCATTCAACAGGGCTTACAGCAGGTTTCGTGCAGCAGCAGTAGATTATGCTTAGCAAATTCTGATTAAATATTACAACCGCAATAGCTCGCGCAGTAAATTTGTACTACAACATTGTGAATATCATTAACAGCAACAGCATGTATTTCAACTCAGTACTGAAATGTTAGTGAATATTATCAATAGCAGCAGTAGCAGAAGTTTTATTGCATTGGCCGTATCGCACTGCATACACTGCGGACAGCTTTACCTATCATAACGAGTCTGTTGATTTTGTCATGTGCCACTTGCGTCTGGCGGAGACGCCATGTTAGAGTAAAATAGGCATTCGCCTAGCTAATTATGCCTAATTAATGGAGCTCACAGCAGTTCAGTCTCTTTGCGCAGTAGCAGCAGCTTGCATAGGCATTCAGTCATTGAGATTTTTCTCAGCAGCAGCATACACAGCATTTCTATGTTGCAAATTTTAATTTGGACAATTCATATAAACAGCAGTAGTATGTAAAGTAATCAGATGGCAATGTAGCAGTAATATTACAGCATAGCATGCAAAGCAGACGCTGCATTTAAATAAAGTCACTGTGTCTTGCTCAAGACCATCTTGGAACGAGCCATGCATTTAGCTAATGATGTGTTCTTACAATGCAAACATTATTGTTCTTAATATGCAATATAAATATTTTAATTATCAAAATAAGTGAGCAGCTGCTTTTGAGGCAGAATTAGTCCTGGGCGTATGACACCACAAGTACAGGGTGTACAGTGATTTATTCTTTCGCCATAAATTTTGATAAATAAAAATCTTATTCATAGGTTAAAGGTAAGTATTTCCATTGCAGTAATGTTGATGAATGTTAATGAAAAAAAAATAAAATAATTAATAATAATAATAATAATAATAATAATAATAATAAAATTACAACTCTTGAATGACAAATTTAAAACTATTTGCTCGGAGCCTGAGTCAGCTGGGGGTTACTTCATCTATCAGCCTGCAGTGTGATTCCTGTTTGTTAATGACACACACAGTGCGCGTTTCTACATGGGTAAGTTTGAGCTCTTGGCTCAGAAACGCATAGTTATTTAGGTAATTAGTTAAATAAACCTAAGGGTACAGCACCCAGGTTCACGTTGCTAAGCTACTAGTTAATTTATCTGGGCTTCACTAGCCCGGAAACACATTTAGCTCAGGTCACTAGTTTTAGCTATCTGGTCACCCGATCAGGGACACACAGTAATAGTTCACTAGCGTTAAACCATTCGGCAAAGCCGGCCCAGGCTCACATAAATGGCGAAAACGTGGTCTCATGGGTCTCCAGAGGACCAGCAGTACATATGTCTTGGCAATAGATCTGCTTATTCTGGGGGGTTTTGTCTCTTATATTTCTTCTGCCTTGTAGTGATGATTTTAAGCGTATTATTGTATAGCAGCAGCATACAAATTTAGTTGTTTTGTTTTCTTCCAGCTTTGTTGGGGGGGTTATTTTATATGCTATTTGTGCAGCAGCAGTATGTCTTAAATACTCACAGCACCATATCACCATATGCATTGGCAGTAGCAAGTTCTTGTACTTGCTTGCAGCAGCAGCAATAATCTACAATTACAGCAATAACCAACAGCAGCAGCAATTCAGCAGCAGCAGTGTAGCAGATCTATTCCGCCAAGACCAAATACCAATGTCATATCCATCACCATGCTAAAATATTCAGAGAGTTGTCACAACTGAAATGTATAGCTCAGTCATGAAACTCTAGATGACGCAGGCTGATGGGCTGTTAAGGTAACTGATGATATTCAGAGAGTTAATCGACTTGGCACAAGCAGATTGGTTCATGTTGCATATGCAGGCAATGAGCTCACAGCCTTGCATTTATATGGCTGGCTAGCATTCACCTGAGATTTTTGCAGCGCACTTTCAGAGTTTCTCTGAAACCCTTCACCTTCCCCAGCTCCACCTGTGTAGATCTGCTATGGGTTATTTTATATGCTATTTTTGCAGCAGCAGTATGCCTTAAATACTCACAGCACCGTATTGACATATAGATTGGCAGTAGCAAGTTCCTGTACTTGCTTGAAGAAGCAGCAAGAATCTACAACTACAGCAATAACCAACAGCAGCAGCAATTCAGCAGCAGTGTAGCAGATCTATTCCACCAAGACCAAATACATTAACATTGTCATATCCATCACCATGCTAAAATATTCCAAGAGTTGCCATGATTGAAATTACTTTCTCAAGGTATTATAGCTCTTCTTGATGCCGGTTTCTATCCAGCTAACAAAACTATGTTCTAGGAACATTTTGTGAATGTGAATGTTACTGGAAGAATGTTATTTCATAATGTTAACTAACATTCTGATAAAGTTCTCTCAAAGTTCTAAGAACATTCCCTGATAGCTGGGCATGGAAAAGTGTGGTCTATTCTAAATAAATGTGAATTATATTTGACAGACAGATATTCATTGACATTTTATTGGAATGTGAAACTCTAATGGTAATTTTCTTTCAAGCAATTTATGTGATTCAACTGCAATTCAAAGACTTCAGAAGCTGTCAAAATGTATATTTTATGGCATAAAACCTACATTTGTAAGTTATGGCATAAAGTTATTGCAGAAACACTTTTGTACTTTGATGATGGTTCAAAACAATGCACTCGGCAGCTCAGAGGAATATTGCTTCATTGTTTCATTCCACGTGTGAATGCACATCAAAGTTTCTGACTATCTCAAAGAGAAAAAAAAAGAACAAGGGAATGGAAACATTTCCAATTATTACTTGCAGAAATTAATCTATCAGTCCATGGTGAGCTGCCCTTGGACTGAAGACTGCAGTAAAGCAAAATGACTATTATTCCTAGCAGTTCCCCTGGAGATGCACTCCTCCTCCTACCACCCTCCTGTTTTAATTCTGTGGCTGATGAGCACTGGTATCACTGAGATGTGTTTAGTGCCAGCCCCAGCGTGGCCAAGGGGAAGCTGGTGAAAGACACAGTCTGAGATAAAGGTGAGGAACAGAGGCTTTTGGCTCTGGAGACAGAAGATCAAGACAGAAAGGTGGTGTGGAGGCTGAAACAGAGAATGACTTCCTTCCTCCCTAGTTTAAATTGTGGTGATTATGATGAAGTAGTTCTGGCTCGCTTGGTGCTCTAGTCTAGGCAAAAGGACATCACAGAAGGGAGAAAAATATGTGTAGGTTTTGGTGTATGTGGTGCAGGATGTGTTAGGTCTAACAGTATAGTATGTTACAAAATATTTCTATTTTACATAATTACTGTTCCTTTGAACTTTATATTCTTCAAAGAATCCATAAAAAATCATAATTTTTCATGCACAACTGTTTTTCACATGGATAAATTATAATAATATGTTTCAGAGCACCAGATGAGTATATTAAAATGACTTCTGAAAGATCATGTGACACTGAAGACTGAAGTAATGGCTTCTGAAAATTAATCTCTGCCATCACAGGAATAAATTAGATTTTAAATTGTAATAATATTTCAGAATATTACTGTTGTTACTGTATTGTTACCAACCCCACACTTTTGAACAGTAAAAAAAAAACCCACAAAAACAAACTTTTAGACTTGAATGTGTGATTTCTGCCACTGTGAGAGTTTCACAAGACCATTTGGAGTTCTGTAGAATAGGTGTATAAAAACAATGCAGTGGCAGAGCAATCAAAGTATAAATCAAAGTACTAGTGAGAAAAACAAACATTAATATTTGAAACTACAATTCTGGGTAAACACCAGCAAAATAGGTAGTACAGAATGATAGAAAATGGAATATTACAAAAATAGAACAGAACATTGATATAATCAAGTCAGCTGCATAATCAACAAACATCAAAAGACCTTCAAATATTTGTTATTAAACTGTAGCAGAGATGAATTCAAGAGGAACAACTTTGTAAGGGATTGTGGGTGTTTTGCTGAGTCATTCGGTTTGTAATGAGAGGCAAAGTTTTATCTCTTAATTTGTTTACTGTGTGTGTTTTCACAATGAAATTGTGGAGAGCTTGTGCAGCATGGAAATACACTGGTCCCTGCATAAACATGCATGCCCTGTCAACATTTGTTTAGTGCTGGACTGGTAATCTGGCATACCGGGCATTTTCCCGGTGGGCCGGCACTTTTTTTTTTTTTGATGCGGGTCAAAGGGACATGCAGGAGGAGGAGAGAAGAGATGTTTAATCAGTAAGGAGCTTGATAGCAGGGGCTCACATGAAGGGGAAACAGAGGAATCTAACCTGTCCTAATGTGTGTGCATTCGTTTTTTAATAAAACGAAAATTCGTCCCTTGCGCTTTTTTGGCCAAGTCAAGTGTGTTCACAGAGGTTTCCATGGGCCAATGCGAATAAATCTAGATTTAAATATGACCTGACGTTTTGTTCTTATCCAAAACAACTATTCACAGACCATTTTTTATTTTGTGAGTTTGCGATATATTAAAATACTTAACTTTCAGTATTAAAGATACCAGTACTGTAATGACTGTGTTTAAAAAATCATAATTTATTAACTTGTTCTCCGCCTTCCTCTCTTATTCTTATAAAGGTTGCATTCATTGAGGAGGTCTTTGCTGTCCTTAATTAGTGTGAAGATTACTGGCAACATTTCCAGTTATAGTAACCTATATATGTTGTATACACTTACATATTTTTATTAATTGGAAATTACACTTTGACCTTTTAGCTTCTTTTCTTTGGGATATATATATATATATATATATATATATATATATATATATATATGTATGTGTGTGTTATATATGTGGCGGTGGGCCGCCTGGACCAAAAAATGCCAGGGCCGATTTTTTTTCCCAGTCCAGCCCTGGTGGTAATTGAGTCTAGTTGCAGTACTTTGGCTGGGATCATTTTTGTTCACAATTGCTTTAGAGGAGACATTAATACCTTATAAAAATAAAAAGCAAGAATCCGTAATCTTCACTGCAGTTGTCGACACTATGATATTGGCTGGTCTAATACATATTTTTAAATTTTTAAAGGAGCTTAAGTGTATATGGCAGTTTTGGCATGCTATAACAAAGCTGAATTTAATTCAAGAGATGTCAGGATTGTGAACCACTAGAAAACAATCAAATCACAGGTTTAAATTATAATACAGTAAGAAGAAGTATTTTTATGTGACTTTCTGGCATTACATCATTAAAAAAAAATTGTGGTGCCAGAAAAAAAGTTTAGAAAGGCAGCAACACAATGAAGAAGAAGAATTTAATTAAAAGTCTTTTTTTTATATATATATATATATATAATATGTAACAGTGATACTGCATTTAATCACTCACTTGCTCTTAGGACAAGCTGTTTCACAAAATTGAAATACTTTACTTTGAAACAATTTGAGATGGAAATGTAAGGTATAACACCTCTCAAGCACTCCATCAAAATCCTTGACACAGCAGCATGGCATGAAAGTAATGGAGAGAGAGCGAGTGGAGTGTTTTTCATGCTACGAATCTTAAAGAATTGTGAAGACAATCTGGTGCCTTTACTTGCATTGTCTATCTGGTAAAGGTTAATATGGTTTTTAGAAAAAAGAAAATCTTAAGTAAATGAAAGAATAATGTGATTAGTATTCGGAAAGAGTCATTAAATTTAGTTAACATGAATCTGCTCCTACCAATCTGCCTGGAGCATCAATAAATACATACTGTATATAGTAGCTCCCACCTTGGCTTTTTCAATGAATTATGGGCTGTGGTTCAGTTTTATTTATTTATTTTCATTTTATTTCATTTTAGTTATTTCATTCATCACAAACTTTATTGTAAATGTTTTACAAAAATTTCAGTCACTTACTCATAGATCATCATTACAGGAGAATAGTTTACAAAATTCAAAATATTATGAAAACAAAAGCTGCCCTGTAACAAAGAGCGAAAAACCAATATTTCTGTATGTTCTCTAATAATTCAGACAAATCGATGAGACAGACCGAGTCCTTATATTCTGACTAGAGCATTTGGCTTCTTTCATATGTTCTTTCTCCACATATGAGACAATCAGCTATTCTTTGAAGATAAGTAAGGCAGTGATGAATGGCATTTGGTTGTTTAACTTAGACATGCATTGCTGCCTGTCAAAATAGATGAGTGCATAACTGGTAATGATTTTTTTTTTTTTTTTTTTAAAGACAGACATCTTTATCTTGGTTTTTGCAAGGAATTATGACGTGAAATTTATTTTATGACCTTATGAAACATTTTAATGAAAAAATGCAAGACTTTAATATGTTTCCAAATATTGTAAAAGAGCTTCAGTGGAGCAGCACTTGCATTTGATTCAATGACATCTTTAAAAGTGTTTGGAATTCACCCCCTCTGCTTTCTACTAACACTGGGTATAATATTCGTGAAACAAATTTTATGAAGCGCTTACGTCTTATTGAACCAGTAACTCTGACAGCATAAATGAGAGGTCACTGAACTAAAGAAAGTCTTTTACTCAGAGTAACTGAGCAGAAGATAAAGCAAAGTAGACAGATAAGATGTGAATGCCAGTGATGGATGTGGAAAATTGCTTTTGTTATCTTTTCGAGTGTGATTTCTTTAAGTCAAAATAAAATGAAAAGAGCTTAGTGTTGTTCATGTGGAAGAAATCAAGGTTTTCTGTTCTTACCTTTGTTCGTTATATTATTCATTCTCTCATTTGTTCGTATCATGGGTTGTGAGTTAGAAGCTAATTGTTTCTTTACTTAGGTCATTGATTTTGTCACTATGGAAGACTTTTCCAACACACAATAAAAAAAAAATAATAATAATAATAATTAATAATTGTTACTTTTAATCTCACAATTTAGACTATGTTGCTCACAAATCTGAGTTTATAGAATTTCTAGATATATGCTCAGAATTGCAAGATATAAACTCTCTCAAGTCTAATCTAATCATATTTGCAGACTGAAAGTCTGACCCTCAGTTATGGCTAGCTAATTCGTACGAATTCATGACCTCACTTGTAAGAATTTGTATGATTTTTGCCAAATCATACATATTTTACGAGTTCTCCAATTTGTATGAATTCGTATGAATGACCTACCCCTAAACCTACCTGTCACTGGGGTCGAGACAAATCATTCAAATCGTACGAGGGAGGTTGTACGAATTCGTACAAATTAGCCACCACTTAAAATATTTACAAATTGGTCAAGAGATAGCGTTGGGTGAAACCTGTGAATGACAAAATGACCTGCACCATTTGTCACAAATTTGCAAAGAAAAAAAAAAATCAGCATAAATATGCAGATTTTGTATGTATTAGTGGTGGAGGTATTTCAATGCATCTTTCTGAATGATGTATACAGTCAAACCAAAATCTATTCAGACACCTTCAACATTTCTCACATTATCAGTTCTCTATAGTTTAGAAAATGGTAATAAAATATGACAAGAACTCAAGAGTTAAAGTGTGTCAGAACAAATTCATCATGATAATGTCAGATAGAAAGGTATGTAACAAAACGTGGTCAGGTCAAAGTGTCAAATCACATTTTTGGTCCCAAATTTTTATCTATTTTACTGGTAGTCCACACTGTATGAAGAATTTTTTGGTATAATATGTCACAGTTTACTTTATTTTGCTGTTCTCACTTATATAAATGAACTATAGTGTCCTGCACCCACTAGTAAAAAAAAAAAAAATAGAAAAAATTATATCTGGTGTCTGAATAATTTTTGGTTTGACTGTAGTTACACCAGTAGGTGGCCCCAAGATACTCTTTATGAGTGTCAATGAATCGTTAGTTCAACCAAATCATTCAAAACACTGATTCATTTATGAGTGAAATAAAAACAAATGTCTTTCAGTGAGAGTAACTGAATCATTTACTCAACAAGGTTGTTTAAAAAACAGAAACAACAAACTTTGTGTATTTTGATACATATAGAAATTCTAATCTATCTATCTATCTATCTATCTATCTGTTATGCTGTTATTCTGAATATCAGCATGGCTGTGATTACTGTGCTTTAAAAGGATGAGCCCTTCAATTATGTCCTCCCGAACTTTCTGTTATATAGGAAAAAAACGTCAACACGGGTTTCATTTCAGACAGTGAATAGGTGTGACATCCCTTGCCAAAATCGAGTTGTTACAAGTCAGCTAGTGGGATGGCACCTTAATACAGCGGAATGATTCCCCAAAAACATCTGATGCCTAGTGTTCCCTGCTGACATCCAGCATGATCTATCCATCTAGATGAGAATGTGATCCTTTTTTCTCTTCCCATCTATCTCCCAAAAGGATTTAGTTTGTGACAACGCATCTGGAGCCCCTGTCTTCAGAACTGTGGCCCGAGGGGAGGAAGGCCGCCTGCTGCCGTGTCATTTTGACTCCTTCCTGTTCCCAAATCTGATGCTATGTTCCTTTGCTCTTTTGTAGGATTCACATGTGGGTGTTGTTCTGATGTTTTTAATTGTGTTTAATCTACCATTTCAGCCTGTAATCCTGTTTTAATGGAAGCTTGTTTTATTGCATCTTTTTAGCTCACAATTTAGACTTTTTCTCGCAATTCTGGGTTTATATCTCACAAACTCACAACTGTAAGGAAAAAAAAAGTCAGAATTGTGAGATATAATCGCAATTCTTTTTTTTAAATTCCATAGTGAGAAAAAAGACATAAAATCATCAGAACTGTGAGATTTAAGAATTGTGAGGAAAAAAGTTTATAGATCATTATATATA
>JAFVLL020035101.1:77702-112048 GCA_021397915.2 Tor tambroides | reverse complement strand
AATATGAAAACATTTGGATTCGTGCCGAATGAGAGAGGTAGGCATCAGTTTCACCTTAAATTAATTCGTTTTTGGCTTTACATTTATATAGCCTAGCCTAAACGCTTTAAATCGCCTTAACTTTAGAGGATTTGTTGTGGAGAGAAGGGAACTTTAACTGTGTTTATAATGTTTACCAGCATTTTAGCCTACATTATTTCTGAATGTAGGCCTAATCATAAAATGCGATAGCCTATGTTTTTTTTTCCTCTCAAAACGCAATTTTATAAGAGCGTTTAACAATGCAGCAAACATTTTTAATATCTTGAAAAAATACTTTAATGTCCTTAAAGCTGATTTTTTCTTGTTTAGTAGGCTACATTTGGCCAAAATCTATAAAAGACGATGCTGTATTGGCTATGATTATGCGCAGCGGGTTAAGATACCAGATTTTCTGTGTTGTTGTTTTTTCCTTTTTTGAGTAAAGAAAACGGTGTACTTTATTATTATTATTATTATTATTATTATTATTGGCAAAGAATAAAAAAAAAAAAAAAACGTTACTAACCGGTATTAACCGGTTTCGGAACGATAATAATACACGAGGAACGCAGGAACAGAAACGTTAAAATATCGATTCTGCTCGGAGTGAACCGATTGAATTTTTTTTTCGTTTTCAAGCCCTGATAACAATTACACATTAAAGATCCATACATATGCATTATCAGTTATTTAAAAAAAAAATAGATTTTTAAAAAAGTAAAAAGAAATGTCATGAATTTCCGTGAATAAATTCATAAATCTCATTTTTCAAGTTTCAAAAATATATCAGGTTTTTGGAGAATCAGGCCACATTAGTTTAGGAGGCAGTTGTTAAAGCATAAATATGTTTTATGTATTACATTTTTAAAACCTGAAATAACTTTGCCATCATAAAAGGTTTCATTGTAAAAGGTTAAATTATTTGATGTTTTAATATACTAATTACACAGTAATGAGGGTCTGTCTATATTTTTATGAAAACCTTACAACAACAACAACAATAAATAGGGGTATGAACAGAAATTAATAAAAATGAATAACATTCTAAAAAAGGTTTTATTTATGAGAATTTCATTCTCATTGAAAGATGCTTTTTTATTCATTATGATATCAGGACAGGTGTATACACTGACTTTAATTTATGTTAAACATATCAAAAATGAAGATTAACCCACAACTTAAAAATAAATAAATAAAGCAAATAAAATTTCATCTCTTGAATCGCATTTGAATGTATTTTTAACAGGTAGGACAAAAACAAGAAAAGAAGAGCATCGTGTCACTGACCCAAGTGTTACTCTTTTCTAAAAACAAAGAGGTTCATCTTTAGACAAACACCAATAACTTTAAGCTGAGGTTTTCAGGATGAAGCACAACAAAGCAAGAAAAGTGAACCCAATTCAAAAGGTTAGTTCGATATCCTAAAGATTATCTCTCATGACAATAACTCTCCAAGAAATTACGTTTAGAGTGAATCGATGGAGAAAATATAGAGGATTAAGTGGAAAAAGCAGGGAATCTTTTTGTTTTGCGTCAGTGGCGAGCTCTCTGGGTTGAAGGATGGCTCCCGGGGGCAAGGCCTGTAGGCCTCATTCCCCCCACAGTATGCAGAGAATTCCTAATAGTACCGCACATTATGAGAGCGGAACAGACTACTCAGCGAATCAGATAATTGAGTTGAACAGCAGCTGGGGAGGAAAAGAGCGAGAGAGCAGCGGTAGCATCTCCGCTGAACGTTACAGGGGGGAATACATTTCTACCCAGCATCCCAGTCAACGGCTCTTTTCCCGGTCTCCACCCTACTTGGAGAACATTCGAGCACTTGAAGCATGCTAGCACATGTGGCCTGCTGGTGATTGCTCTGGATGGTGAAGAGAGCGCAATGAGATTGTTGAGACGGCTTATTGTTCTGGGACTGCGAATGGAACATGAGGGGCTGCCAGGAAAACCGGGGGATGTTTAATTGTGAATGAGTGCGTATGTCTGAGAACGTTAGTAGCATTATGACTGCACCGAGCAACAAAGTGCAAGCATGTGGAGCCCATGAGAGAGACTGATCGATACCAGGTGCTTGTTCCATTTAAGCCACCCAAAAAGGACATGAGCTAAAGTTAAAGCACCTCTGTGTCTGCTAAAGTGGGTCGAAGTACCACTCCTGTTGCTGCGCTGCATCCGTGCCGACTCTGCAGGTCAAAGGAGGTTGTGCGGAGCTGGCAGGCAACCTGCTTCTTGTCTCCCAAGGTGCTGGGAAATGAAAGAAGGGTGTTGGTCTCCAGGCGAATTCGATCAATCAGCAGTTAGAGGGCAGTGGTGCAAGACACACAGAGGGGCGTGTAGGGAACAAGGTTGAGCGAGGACGGGCATGTGTACACATATACACACACAAAAACACCAGCTGGCAGTTGGCTGTCAACTGACGTAGGATGGGGAGAATGATGGCCACAATGGGAACATATTGTCACAGAAGTCCTAAAGGTTCAAAGAGACCCACACAGATCTAAATATTAAGCAAAAATTCTCAACCCAAAAAAAAAAAAACAAAGGGGGTGGGGGAATAAAAAAAATATATAATCCCACCTTGGTGACATATTAAGCCCTATGGCTCTTCATAAAAAAAACACCCTTAAAAATCTCAACATCAATCAGTTCGATGTCACATAATCAAAACAAAACAAAACAAAAAAAACCATCCAAATATTCGAAGAATGAAAAACAAAAAAAAAAACGTGTAACCAAGTTAGGGAACACATAATAAATGATCTCCACAATGGACAATATTAAAATAATGATAATTTTATAATGACAATATTAAAATGATTAATTTCATAATAATAATAATAATAATTATTTATTATTATTATTATTATTATTATTATCATCATCACTACTACAAATTATTTTAATTATTATTATTCATTATTTTAATATCATCCATTGTGGGAATAATTTATTATTAGGTGCTGCTGCTGCTGCTAATAATAATAATAATAATAATAATAATAATAATAATAATAATAAACAACAACAACACCACCACTCTAATAATCATAATACAATTATAAAAAATATATGTATCATGTGTTGCTGTTGTTAATAAGAATTTATTTAATGAATACATTTATTTTTTGCATTTATCATTTATCTTATGGTTATTCGATTTTGTGATACCTACATTATTACTATTATTATTATTATTATTAATAAAATCTAATCACAATAAGTCATAATAGTATATATTAAAAATGGAAAACTTTAAAAGGTATTGATTTACCACAGTATATTAATAATAATAATAATAATAATAATAATACAATTATAAAAATATATGTATTGTTGTTTTATTTTGTGGTACATACATTATTATTGTTATTATTACTACTATAAAATAATAATAATAATAATAATAATAATAATAATAATAATAATGTAAGCACTGCTTAAAAAAGTCATAATTATTGTAATTATATACATATTAAAAATGAAAAACTTTTAAAAAGGTGTTGATTTAAAACAATTATAATAATAATAATAATAATAATAATTATTATTATTATAGAATCATTATCATCCTCCTAACACTGTAATGAATTGATAGCAAATATCCAATGTGAGTACACAGCTCCAGTGACAGCCCTTTGAAACAACCTTATAATTCATAAATCCAGTATTGCATGCACAAAAATGTTTACTCTAATCCATATTCTCCTTTCAATCTGCACTTTAGAATACATAAACAGGCAGTGGTTTAATACACATTTCTGTAGGTAGAGTCTTTTCAGTAATGAAGTTTGTGTACGATTAATGCTACGCACAGATAAAGGACAACAAAAGCTGTAGCTGTAAGGTTAGCTCGCTCTTTCGTTTGGCTCAGAGTGAATGTTAATGCCAGATGCCGACTGAGCCGGCATGAGCGATCCCACTGGTTCCTGCACGTCGCAGGACCCGTGAACACCTGAACCATGTGTAGACGCTGCTTCGTCAGAAAAATCTCTTTCAAGTGTGGAATTGTTATGATTTGGCAGGGCAGGACGACTCTGGAGTGTGTCGGGTACAGTCATCAGAGGTCCCGGCCAATATGCAGCTGTCAGCTGTTTGAAATCTCACCTTCATTTCCTTTGACAAAGCAGCACAGGCCATATACTGAGCCCAGACAATGTTACATCCACAGAGAATCATTCTGAAAATGGGAACAGACACAAACCTCACCTTGACCATTGCTGAGACAATCACTAAACAGAATGAGAAATCGGGAGAGAGAGAGAGCGCAAAAACAGGATGACCAAGAGAGTAAACCAGTACTGTTTAAGCATCACGGTGAATTTGCTCAAAAGGCTGTTTCATTAGTATTCATAGACACGATCCAGGCGCCCTCCGCAACAGTTGTAGGTTTGCATTTACATTTAAAAACACTCGCACAAAAGACGAGGACGGCACAAGTCTAGTGCTCTTGGCACTGCCATTGTCTAGAGCAAATGATCTTGGGTGCATAATTAACCGTATTTACATGAGTGCAAAAGAACGAGCGTTAAAAGAACTCATTGTGGTTGTTTAAATGCTTATCTAAAATTGTTGTTGAAACCACAACTGACACAGTGTGGATTCTATCTGTTAGTGCAGGTTCTTTGCACTATATATAAATGCTATATATAAACACTACTGTTCATTAGTCTGGCATTTTTTATGTTTAATATTTTTGAAAGATTTCACCAAGGCTGCATTTATTTGATCAAAATACAGTAAAACAGTAATGCTGTGAAGTATTACCACAATTAAAAAAAAAAGTTTTTCGGTGTGATGTGTGGCATTTTAAAATGTAATTTATTCCTGTGATAGCAAAGCTGAATTTTCAGCATCATTACTCCAGTCTTTAACTTGTTTAACCTGTCTGGCCTTTTAATTTTTGAACAGTAGTGTGCAATGTCTATACACTTTTTATATACTATGCACTACTTCCATAAAAGCTATCTTTCTCTTTATTTCTTACTTTCAGCTCTAATCTAACCTGTACACTTTTGAACAATTTTGATACTCCGTATTACAGCACTTATGCTACAACCTCCTTAAAATGAATCATTTGTTGTATTCCTCATTTGTAAGTTGCTTTGTATAAAAACGTCTGCTAAAAGAAAAAATGCAAATGCAAATGCAAATCATATTTTTTCATCATTGCATTTTTTAAACTTGCCAAACAGGTGTGTAATAGAGCACACAAAGCAGACACAAATGAAGTCAGTGTTTCACGTCAAGCAAGTCAAGCTCCAGCTAAGGATCAAGTGTTTAGTCACAGGTCAGAAAAGCCCTGAACTGATTCAAGAATGAGTCTTCATTAGGTACAATTAGATTCCACAAAAGGAGGAAAATCTCCAGACCTTGCCAAGCCATTTCACGTGGATTCAAAGTCAAGCCACTACTTGGTATCTGGCACAGACCAAGGCTGCGGGTCCCAAAAGTGTTGTAAACCTAAGCAGATCATAGAAACCATTGGTGCCAGCGGTTTCTACCTTCTACTTAGGCTTACGATGCTTTTGGGAAACACAGCCTATATTTTGATGAGTGTATGTCTAAACAGCAAAACATAATAGACAGCATTTTTTCACATTCTAAATCTGAAATGCTCACCTGGCCTACATCTCACAATTAGTATTCATTTTTTCTCTTAGGTTAGGTAAAATAGCCGTGATGTCAAATCAGCACTGAGAACTCAGGTGAGTGTATGTGAGTGTTAACAGCTTATTATATTATTATTATTTTTTTAATTATATGTTGACATATGCAGTTTAATTTCGTTATGAAGTGTATGGGAAGCAAAATGCTTTAAAAGACAAAGTTGTGCTACTCAACTAAATAGCACAGCACAGTCGGTTATATTTTTCAGGGTTTCTGTAGGTTTTATGACAGTAATTGTAAGACTTTATGACCAAAAGAAAATAAAATTTAAGGACCAAACTGAATGGAACAATGCGTCAATAAGTTCTCTAAATGTTCATATCTAGACAGAGAGCAGACAATGAGCAACACTTTAAAGTTTGAAAAACAACTTCTAATATATTTTACTTTTTAAATGATTTTATAAGAAACAGCTTAACTAGAATACGGTAATAATTTTTACAGTACCTTCTGATCACACTACACAAAAGTATGGAAGCCCGTTTCCGCCACTAAATAATAATAAAAAAAAGTTATTGCGACTTTATAAACTCACAATTTCGAGTTATAAAGTCAGAATTGCGAGATATAAACTTGCAATTCTGACTTTTTTCTCGCAATTGCGAGTTTATATCTCGCAATTCTGACTTTTTTTCTCAGAATTGAGATATAAACTCGCAATTCTGACTTTTTTCTCGCAATTGCGAGTTTATATCTCGCAATTCTGACTTTTTTTCTCAGAATTGCGAGTTATAAAGTCAGAATTGTGAGATATAAATTCGCAATTCTGAGAACATAATCTTTTTTCACCCTCAAAACTGGACTTTAACTCGCAATTGCGAGTTTATATCACGCAATTCTGACTTTATAACTCACAATTCCGAGTTTATATCTCACGATTCTGAGAAAAAAAAAGTCAGAACTGCAAGAAAAAGTCAATTGCGAGACATAAACTCACAATTCTGAGAAAAAAAGTCAGAATTGTGAGTTTATATCTCAGAATTATGACTTTTTAACTCGCAATTGCGAGTTTATATCACGCAATTATGAGAAAAAAAGTCCGAATTGCGAGTTTGTATAACGCACTTGTGAGATAAAAAGTCGCAATAACCTTTTTTATTTTTTATTCAGTGGCGGAAACGGGCTTGCATACAAAAGTGATGTTTTTCCTCAGTATTTTTTGTCTTGTTTTAGTAATATGCATTGCTAAGTACTTCATTTGGATTACTTTAAAGGTGATTTTCTCAATATTTTGATTTTTTTGAACCCTCAGATTCCAGATATTCAAATAGTTGTATCTCGGCCAAATATTGTCCTATCCTAACAAACCATACATTGATGGAAAGCTTATTTATTCAGCTTTCAGGTGATGTATAAATCTCAATTTCGAAAAATTGACACTTAAGACTGGTTTTTTGGTCCAGGGTCACATATTGTTGATTGACTAATGAAAGGTGGGTATGTGTTCAGGGAACCTCTTTGAAAACTGTTCACACCTCACATTTTTAAAAAAAAAGTAAATGAAATTTTTGGTGAGGAGGGGGAAGAAGGTGTTGAAAGCACCAAATTAGTTGACTAAAATTATGATCTGTAATCTGATGTTCCATCTTCAAATAAAAAGGATACAGAATACAGCACAAAAATAATCGCAAGTACTCCAGTTGCTCTATCTAGCAAAATCACACTTTCTTAATGAGAGGAAATAACATGTCTGTGCTTCATGACACTAAGACAAGCTCATGTTAGCCCATCACGACGCATCTAGAGCGATGCCTTTTTCACCTATTAATAATTCACTTCTGCCGATGGCTCTCAATTATTTATGAAAGTTTATAATTCATCTTCCACCTTCACTTCCATAAGGTGAAAAACAAAAGAGGAGTTGATGTAAAGATCAATGATGCCCGTAAACATCACATCACCATCAGGCCCTAAGTACACAGCTGTATGAGAGTGTATGTGCAGGTATGTTACAACAAAATAAACATCTGAAAATGTTTAGCAGTGACTATTTGAGGCATTTTAACCAAAATGATCAAATGCAGCTCACAGCAAAACAACAGATTGGCAGAATTTCAATTTGGTAAGGAATCCAAGGTTTCATTTTTCATGCATTCCCACAGGCAGCAATGTGAACTGCGTGAGGGATACAGTCGGGCTCTTCTCCAAATCTCTGGCTGATCAGAAACACAGGTAACTGCCATCAGTGTGACTCGTGTGCTTTTCTGTCTCTCTCTGAATACAGAAGGGAAACGCTTCATACATGATGCTTTAAACCCTGTCGCTATAGACTTCCCCTTAAAGACCTACTAACAAATCATAGCCAGAATGTGGCAATTTGCCATTTTTATTAATAGAATAATGGAGCATGGCCAGGAAATCATACCTGCAAACTAAAGGCCTTGATGCACTTCCAGTGAAGTCAAAGAATGGACTGGTGCACCATCATTTTAAACCAAATCTGGCCAAAATGCAGTTCGTTTGGAGTTTGTTTTGGTAGCAGCTCACCAAAGCAAAGAACCCAGAAAAGTTTGCAAATGTTGTTTTAGACTCCATTGACTTTCAAAAACAGTTGAAACAGTCTTCACAATATCTTCTGTGTTTCAGGTTTGAAACAAAATAATGATGACTTAATAATTACAGATTTTTGTCACTTTTGGGTGAATTAAAAATTGCATACTGCCCCTGTAAGTTGCAAATTGACTATTCATGAAAGTATTAATGCTACTAAGTCAGAGCTATGACTATATGTGACTACATAAACCGTGTGACCATTTGATGACTTTAAAATTTGTTTACTCAGTGTTCTGTCCTTTGACAGGCAAGCAGCTGGTGCAAGCACATTACAAGAAACAGCAAGGCCACACAACAACGTTCCAACTGGTAAAGCAAATAAACCCTGACCGGCTCCCATCCTACCTCTGGTTGACAGTGTGGTCCTCCCAGAATCTCATCAAAAGTGTCTCTGCTCGCCTGAGCTCGGGATCTGCAGGTGAGTCTTCCGAGACGCTGCAGGCATTCCTGCGAAACGAATCAGAGCACATTGATTAACAAAGCAATAACAGGCGCAAGCAGGGGAGAGTATAAGGGACACGCTGGTGGGTTTCAGACAGATTACCACCCAGGTTTTCTGCAGAAAAACAGGCCTTGCTTAGATTCATTCAATTAAAATAGCTGGACGGATTTAAAGTGTATTAAATAGGGACATTTCTGTATATACCTCAGTTTTGAAATTACAGATCATTATGTTTCAGGTACAGCCGGGGATAACACAATTTAAAATTCCTTTTTCATTAAGCAGTAGTTTACTGACTAAACAATGGCTCTGTTAATACTGCTGCAACACACTACTTGCACTGCAGTTTATGGGGGAAAAAGATTTAAAGCGCTTCCACTTTTGGATGCAAAACAGTTTAGAAAAATGTATACTTTAGTCAGAATTACTGCATTCTTATTCTATTGTGCTCCGACTATTTAAAGTTTAATAGAGACTCATTGGTGCCAGGACAAGCCTTTACGCCAAATGGAAATACTCGCTGACTTCCTAACATTTACTGATAAGCTTACAAGCCTAAGGTGTAATTTATGCACTGAAGAAAACTGGACTTAAATGTATTAAACAACACAGGCAGAAGGGCCAGTCACTTTAAACCTCACAGTTTTTTATGGGTTCATTTGAAGCACTTAATATAAAGCACGTCTCAACAGACAAAACATGGCATCTATTATTTCTTTATGCCTTTTTTAAGCGTATTTAGTATGGTGTGCAGATGTTAACGTAGCTAAAACAAAAACCACTCACAACCAATATTATCACAGATAATATTGTAGATGATTATCATAAATCTACTTCTAAGAAAACAGCACTGTAATCCAAATGGAAAGACAATATTTCTATGCTTTTCTCCCCCATAGAAAGCTGTTATAACGTAAATACTTGACATAACTTTATGCATTAAGCAATCAACAATGATAAAAGATCAAATTCAGTACACACCTTACTAATAAAACATAGGCTATTAAAAGATGAACTCAGAAGAACATAATGTGCAAAGATTCACATTAAGTGATTTCCTCAGACTGTAAACTGTTTTAAAGAAAATGCTTAAAAAACTTCATTGCACACTAAGGGGGTGGTGGAGAAATCATGCTTTCTGTATGTTCACATTGCAATTTTATTACGATTTGGATTGATCATACAGACCTACCAAACAAACAGACGTTCCACATGTAAAGTAGTCAAAACTAGGGGTGTGCGATATGTTGATATTAAATTGTGGATGGCTCTTAAATGGTCTTTTTCTTTTATGTTTAGTTACCATGTAGGCCTGCTGCACTGCTCAATAACTTAAAAACAAACATAAAACGGAATCATGATCAGATCTTGGATCACGATCCTGCCTAAAGGAAAATATAATACAATATTTTTGCCATATCATTAAAACAACACTGGATTTATTCAGTTTGCATGCATTCAGTTGTTCAGTCTCTTGCCAAACCAAGAGACCCATACCAAAAATTTCTGATGTTCATGTTGTTTCAAACCTGTATGACTTCCTATTTTCTGTGGAACATAAGGATATTTGTTTCAGTGTGTGCGTGTGTGTATTTTTTTTTTTGGTCCATACAATGGAAGATTTACACACAAAATATATTTTTCTATGTTGCACAGAAGAAAATAAGTCATAACAGGTTTGGAGCAGCATGAGGGTGAGTAAATGATGACAACTACCCCTTTAAATAACCATACCACTCCGTAAGAACATTAACTAACTAACTAAATAACAGCATGGGTGAGTCACTGATGTTCACTGCCTGGCTGAAGCGGCAGTGAGTGCATTAAGAGATCATTTAGAGTATCTAAATCCAGTTACTGCCCCCAAAAAGCAAGTCGGTATGCTTCGCAATGCATTATATGAATAATTCAATCAGAATTTGCCCTATTTTGATGCTCCACGGCTTCGGCAACCACAGGTCAATTTATCCGGTTCCTACCGGCCTGCAAAAACTCTTTAAATTGAGCTTTCATGCATGAGCTACAGTACGCATTGTAGCCCCTGACAGGAGAAAACGAGAACAAGGAGCTCTCACAAATGGAGTAAACTTCACATCAATATTAGCGCTGAGACGTGTGCTTTATCTCGAAAAAGATACATTATCTTAGCAAGGCCACATTACAGCAGCGAGAGGGGAAAAGTGCTGAATCCAAGCAGTTGGATTGGAGCCACCAAGGGATTGGCAATGACACAGTGGCAGCTCTGGATTCCTGCCAACCGGTTCCTCCAAAAAAAAAATAAAAATAAAGGAAAAAGTCATATCTTGCAGTCTGTCATCCTGGCAAAGAGGCAAGAGAACCAACATGCTTTTCCAGCTACGTTCCAAAAGGGTTAACATTACGCAGATCTGTCCAATCGAGAGGCAAGACATCCAGCAGACGGCCGCAAACGCTGACGCACGGGTGCTCAAGCGCAGGGTATCTTTCTCTGCTCTAATGACTGCTCTCTAATCAAGAGGCTCGTGTGGAGAGTTCTTGAGTTGTGGATTACAATCAGAGGTGCACAAAATCAGCACCGGGTGCCTTCATCGGTCCTGAGGGGTGACAGGCGAGAGCACAGACAGAAAGAATGGTTATTGCAGCTGTTCGGGGCCAAGACCCCTTATATATCTGGCTGGCAAGAGCCACTTTAAAAGAGCATCAAAACACGGTGTAGGTGAGCACAAGGAATGGAGCCAAAAATAACAACTTCACACTTCACTGGTGCCTGTCTGAACAGCTGAGGCCGTTCCTCACCGGCTCACACAACTGCTGCAAGCTTGCTTTCTGGACAAATGCAAATCCGTGGGTTATTAAGGGAGCTCATGAGTTCCTGAGCCCTCACAGACTGAACATGAAACTTTATGAAGGATCGTTGCAGGCAAAAAAAAAAAAAAAAAAAAAATCACTGAAAATAAACATGCAAAATTCTAATTCGGAAATAAGAGTTTACATAAATCTACACCATCTGAAAACAGTTTTCTGACTTTTTTGGTACCACAGCAAAGCGGTAATGGCTGAGAATATAATATGTTGCAGAGATAAAAAGTCTCATTACAAGTATGACTTTGTTGAAAAAGACCATAGGTAAGTGTGGCATAATCCCTTACGATTACTAGGGAGAGAAATAAAGTGGTTTGTAAAAAATAAAAAATAAAAAATAAATAGAAAACCTTCTGTTTGCCAAATCAGTTCATTGTGCAGATACATGTAGGTATATATATTTGACCTCACAACTTGACCTCATAATATTTACAATTTATTAACATTATTTTTTTTAGAAAATGGTTAAGCTGTAGTACATGTATGTAGTATAGCTGTAGTGTGCATTCACACACACACAGTTGTGAGTGAAATGAAAACCAACATTTTCCATACACTGTTATAACATGATACATTTTTTAAAAAGTTTTAAATTCATAATCAGTTTAAATGAATTCTATTAATTCGTAAATATTATTACTTTATGATTTAACCACACAACATTTCCAGAAGCATTCAGAGACAATTTTGCTGAAAATGGTATAAAAAGGCTGACGTGAATGCAGAGAATGCCTTCCTAAAAACTTTGCACATTCATTTTTAAGCTAGGAAAAATTCTCTTTATCTTGAACACTCTTGTTTGTCACTGACACAGCAGCATCAAATTCTTTGCAAATTGTGTGTCAAAACGCCCAACATCTCCCTATTTTCCAAATATGATTTGTTGTCATAAGATAGTTTAGACAGAGTATGAGACAGGGAGAGGAGGACAAAACCCTCCTAAAACGGCTGCACATTTAAAGTAAATTGATCAAATTCATGCCTTCGGCCCGTCATCTCTTTTCCTGTGCCTCTTGCCAAAACAGAAGATGCTTTGCTCTTTATCACAGTTCATATCCCTGAAGCCAGGATATCACTACAGAACCACATACCACAATATAGCTATTTCCCCTGCTCCCCCCCGCGCACAAATGCCAAGACCTAACAGAAAAAGCATTCTCTAAACAGCTGCTCAAAACTTTTATGGTGGTTTTGTTATCTAGAGCTCTTTCTTTTCAATGACAACAGTGAAGTATTACCTTTAGAAAAAGGCATTTATGCTTTTCTGCATCAGACAGAAAATCATTTAAAAACTGACAAAATGTCACAAACATTGTCCCTGGGCTACGACTTCAATACTCCATCAACAGCGCAGCGAGATTTCCATTACGCTTCATTATTCTGTGACCAGAGGACAGCTGACAGCAACTCGAGGCATTGAGTTTCTATACCATTCAATACTTTACATTTAAAAGGTTTGTCTTTTAAAAAAAGGGTTTGAGGTATGTAGCCATACTGAATTTAACATGCAGAGGTTAGCCAATCATAAAAGATTGATTCACAAAGCAAAAACACCCTGTTTACCTCTAAGGGTCAAAACGAGATAGGAAAATAGACAAAGCTAAATTGGTGCAAGAAACTGTGACATAATAGGTAAAGTACAATAAAAAACTAAATCGAGATTAAAATAAAACAAAAACAAAAAAACAAAGCACTAAACAAAAAAATCACAAAATAGAAAAAGATAAGATAAACAAAACAAAATCCAAAAAACACAAAACAAAAAACTAAAAACCAAAAACAAAAACAAAACAAAAATAAACAAAAAACAAAGCAGAATAAAACAAAAAGCAAAGCAAAACAAAAAACAAAACAAAAAACATGAAAGAACAAGAAGACCATTTAAATATTTTTGGAAAAACTATGCCCTTTAAAATGTGTAAAATATTATGGTCGGTTTTATTTCGCAAATTTCTGTAGTACACCAGCATACAGACACCTCAGAGTCAACAGACATGGACTAAAAGCCACCAAACTTCAATTTCATGAGGTATCTCTCACTCAGCAGCTTGCGGTAATAACTGTTTTACCTTCATAGCAGCCCACAGGAATGTGAACAGACGGAATTAATACGTTTAGTAAACATTATGTCTTGGGTCATTGCACAGAGCTGGTCCAATCTTTCTCGATGCAAGATACCCATCTTGGATATCAGTGGAGAAGTAATGGTTTTCACCCCCTAAATCCGGGTTGGAATGCAGCTCACAGCTGTCTGGCTGGATCAGCAGCTGAAGAGGCTGACAGAGCAGGAGGAGCTGGAGCCCTGACAGCTCTGGATCCATGCGTCGCTGGCTTGGCCTTCTCCACAGCGGACCCTGGCATGACTCCAGGTCCTTTCCCAGACCCAGGTGGTGGCTTATGAGCGCACTGGGACGCAGCACCCTTTCAGCATTACGCTGGAGCAAAGAAACCCACCCTACGAAAAAGTCTGCATTATGATGTAAATTATGGCCCATCTATTCTCATTTCATTCAAGACTATCACAAGTCATTCTTGCAACTTCGCCAGACCTTGTCTATGTCAGCCAGCCAGATAATGTTAACAGAGTTCACAACAATAATGTTCAGTACATCCCAGAAAACCAAATGTTTAAGTTGGCAAGGCATAAAAACACATGTGCATGATCAGTGAATGCAAGATGTAGCGACAATGCAACAGTGGCCCAATGAGCCAAAAGACAGTCTGTCAGCTAACCCGTAACTCTCTCACACTGGCTCCGAGCCAATGGGACATCTGTACACTTCACCCAAAAATTAAAGTTGTCATGATTCTACATTCAGATATGATGTCTGAGCTGTTCTATACAATGCAAACATACAGTGACCAGTATGGGGGACTAGAAATGCCACTTAATATAAAAAGAAAAATAATTAAAGTATTAATATTATTATTAACAATATTATAAGAACAAGGATAGGCAAGCTTCTCAAATTGACATAAAATACATTTTAAACTGTTTTCTTATATTTAAAATGTAACAAAATAACACATTTTTAAATTATAAAATGGTAAATAGATTTTGGCTAAAGGGTAAAGAAAAGCATTTTTTTTAATGTATTAAAAATACTGAATTTAAAATGTTTACATAAAATTAATTAATGTTTACATTTGACTAAAAATACACTTGAAATGCATTTAAAAAGCTGTTTTCTTATTCACATTTAAATGTTTAAAATGATAAAACGGTAAAAAGATTTTGGCAAAAGGGTAAAGAAAAAATACTGAATGTATTAAAAATATTAAAAATGTTTATTTTTTACTAAAACTACACTTAAAATGCATTTTAAATGATTTATCAATGCATTAATAATTTAAATAAGCAGTCAATCACTTGGGCAAGAAAGGCATCATAAACAATATTTCCTAATTTAAATCCATATTGCAAGCGATTTGTGTGACGCAGCCTAAGTCTTCTGAAAGCTTTGTGTGACAAACATGCCTTTGGTTCTTTTGTCATGTGACCGCTCAAAATGTACTAACTTTTTTCATACCTTATAACAATAATTACATTTTTGTAAGGTTTCTCACACAAAGCTAGAAACTTGGAATAAGTCATTTAAGGGCTTGACATTCCCTAATTTTTCCTTTCATGTACCATAAATGAAATCAAGCGGATTTTGAATTTCAATCTGTTTAACACATCTGGAAAGTTCTTCTAATTCGATTATCGTACAAAACCAGAGCCACACTTAGAAATGACATCAGTGAGATTGAATTACAAGATGCAGATGAATTTGAATTAATTAGTGATCAAAGGCAGAGAAACAAGCCAAGAAACAAACTGCTTTTATTTTTTAAACCTTTGATAGGTACAGATGAGAGAACATGAAATAAGAGAAAAGAGAGTTGAATGTGATTGCAAAAAGATGTGAATTTTAATTTGGCTGAACTATTCCTTTACTACCTAACGTTCTAATGCAGAAGTGGTAGCTCAAGACCATCTAATCAAACTGTAACCTTGAAGAGTTTTCCATAACAGACAAGCAAGACTCTCTGTTGGGAGCCACACATGAGAATCAAGGCTAAATATGCTCACTGATTACCATCACCCAATAACGGCTTCGCAGTAGGAGGGTTATTGTGTAGGTAGGTGCACATCTCTGGAGAGGAATTCAACTGAAGAACCACCTCCAGACTGCCATGAATAAAACCTCCCCAGACTAAAAGGGGAACACGAGTGCTTGCTTTTTAATTCTTTTGCAAATCACCCCTCAATTTGGACTTTATTAACCACAAATGCTTTTGAGAATCACAACTCTTTTTGGCAGAATTACTTTGGCTAAAGCTCTCAATAATCGCTCATCATTGCTGGCATTCACAAACAGCAGGCACCTGACTAGTGGGTGGTGAAAAATAAAGCTAGAACAGTAAAAGCCTGCCTCCGTTACGATCCCTCATGCATCCTAAGTGGTGTGATGATAATGGTCCGACGGATTTTAATCAATTGCTCAACAGACAGTAATGTATAGCTGCCCAGCGATGGCATGAACTTCAAACCACAGCTTCTCAAAGCATATTTGAAGAGCATGAGCTCCAGCAGGATTTCAGAGATTTCAGAGTCAAGGGATGCATGATATATTAATATCATATCCATCATCAGCTGATACAGGGATTTTTTAATTGATCAGTATTGGTTGATATTGGATAGTTAATTGTGATGTGTTCATTTCCTCTATTTATCATGCTCACTTAAAGGTAATCCTTTAACAATCTTCATCTCAAAATTTTTTTTTTTATATAATATTGTTATACCTAAATTCACTTGTAGCTTTTAAAAACAACTGATTTCACATCAGTGTTTTACTTTGCACAAAATATTGTCAAATTTAAATATCAGACATAATGTGAACATTTTTGTAACTGCTGTGCTTTGCAGTAATATGCATTTTAATTCTGAAATTTTGGAAATTGTTTACAAGAATTATATTACATCACCATGCCAGCAAATGAAAGCTACTCACAGAAGAAAAAAAGAATTGTAAACTTTCAAAATTTTGCAATTTTTTGGCAGCATCAGGTGTGCAATAATATTGGAAAAATTATTGAAATTTTTTGAAATTATGGATTACACAACTAATCATTTTACCATTTGCCCAAGTAGCCAGGTCAAATGTTTTCCTTATATAAAGAGGTTGCATTCAATTATTTCTGCTACTTGTCACATTTTTAAATCAACATCTATCATTTGGAAAGATAAAATGCAAGACAGAAAACCACGGTGAAGAAAAAGCAGAAACAAGCCTCTATGTAAAATAACACAATCATTAAGCATTAAACAGCAAATAAAAACTGCTTAACGTTACTGAAAGAAATGTCAGTCCAGGAAGTGGTATAGGACTGTGTAAGCTAGGGATGCACCGATACCGATACTGGTATCGGGTATCGGCCCGATACTGAGCTCCTGTACTCGTACTCGTTAAAATGCCCCGATACCAAACACCGATGCCACACAGCATGTGATAAGGGCCATATTCAGACAAAGAAATACAGACAACAGAACAACAGACAGCAGAATGGAGTTATTAGAGATTAAGGATGTCTACGAAGCAGATGTATGCAATGAATAATGTTAAACATTCAGTATTAATGCCTTTATTGCTGATGTGCGCGAGCTGAAAAGCAAAGCGCTGAGTGGATTGAGCGCGCGCCGGCGCAGATGCGCGAGCTTGTCGAGTGAATATCCCTTTCTCATAGACATCACTGGAAAGTTTGTAGTTCGGTCGGATATGTCAAAAACAAGTAAGCAAAACAATGCACAAGTTACTTAACGGTAGGGAGAGAGAGAGAGAGAGAGAGAGAGAGAGAGCGCCCGTGCGCACTTGTGTTGTGTGATCTTTATTGATGTTCGCTCACATAGCACGCATCATTTGGATTAAAACTAAATCGTAAATATAAGACAATTTATAGGGGCATTCACTATAAACATAATTTATTTTCAACCTTAAGCATACACGACTTTCTGGCGAAAGTGAAACTAGCAGCCTGTGTGAAATGCGCTAGGCTGTACTTGTCCCTCTCGCCAGTACAAATACGTGCGCGTTGCGCGTTTTGCTTGCTTCATGAGTGATTCTGCATTATATGAGTGGCTTTGGAATATAAATCGCAGCATGCTTCAGATGGAAAGAAAAACGCGACTTCTATTTCTGAAAATATCACAGTTAGGAGATTTAACGAGTGGTTCCCTGCATTATTACAGCAAAACGCGTCATTACAGTACTAAGCCACTGCAATGGAGCAGCTCTAATGCTATTAAATTAAAGATGATGTACCATAGAGCAAAAAAAATTAACAGTGAAAGTAACAACAACTTGTAAAATACATTTTAATGGGCATAATTAAGTGTGAAAATAACCGAAGGATATACAGTATACAAAAATTATTCAGAGACCAAATATAATTTTTTATTTTTTTTACTAGTGGGTGCAGGACACTGTAGTTTATTTATGTAAGTGAGGATAGCAAAATAAAGTAAACTATGACATATTATATCCAAAAATTCTTCATACAGTGGACTACCAGTAAAATTGATACAAATTTGGGACCAAAAATTATTCAGACCGAGTCTGGGGGAAAAAAAACAAACAAAAAAACCCCTGAAGTTCAGGTTTGCATGAACCTGGTTGACAGCACACCCAGGAGACTACAGGCTGTCATTAAGGCTAAGGGTTACCTGACAAAGTATTGATAGTTGTGTAAATATTGTCATACTAACAGCTGTCTGAATAATTTAGGTTGATTGTAATCCATCACATACCTTTCTATCAAAGTTATCTGACATTATCAAACTGAATTTGTTCTGACAGTTTAACTCTGAGTTCTTGTCATATTTTATTACCATAAACTATAGCGAATAAACTGTGATAATGTGAGAAATGTTGAAGGTGTCTGAATAAATTTTGGTTTGACAGTATCTATTTGATAAATGAAGTTAACCAATTGACATTATACATACTCTTTTGGTTTCTGTACCCAATATTTAAAAAAATTACAAATGCAATGAAAGTATCGGTATCGGTACTCGGTATCGGCAAGTACCAAAAACAAAAGTATCGGTATCGGGCGAGTACTGGAAAAAGTGGTATCGTTGCATCCCTAGTGTAAGCTTTGGGGATGTTGATGGAAGCAATCTACTCTGTTTGATCGTCATTCTCAATCTGATCCAGAAGTTGTCTTTGACAAAAACAGGATTTTTGTTCTCCACATGCAAGTGTTGATCTTTTTTTAAAGCAGAGTCTCTATTCTTTGTTTTGATATATAGATTACATGTTCAGATATTAATACAACAAAATATTCTGGGGGCCATGAAATTGTGAAAATGCTTGTGGTAGCTGGAAACTTTACAAAAAAAAAAACTGGTGGGGAAAGAGTTAAATAGGATATTTAAATCAATGCTGAATATGTGACTGACCACATGAGAAACGCATTTCCAGGTTCGTAGGATCTCAAAACTCACATACGTTCCATCACTGAGAAAAGCCATGTGAATGAATTTTTACAGACGTCCCCATGAGAAACAATTACCATCCGGCTACTAAACGAGAACTCCATGCTGCATTGAACAGCCTCCTTGACAAACTATCCTCCATTTCTATTAGCTAATGGCAGTGGCTCATGGAGGAATTATGGGAACTGGTCTGCTGATGACCGTAAGCTGGTCATCTCGACTCGATCTTCCTGTATTATCCGCTCCGATGATCTGGTTTATCAGGTGATCACCTCTGACCTATGGTAATTTAGCAAATAGAATGGAAAAAAAGCCATTTGTGCTTTTTATATCATTTTATACTGATGATACAATCACAACAACACAAATTTAATCTTATCCAATCTTCTTCATATCAAACCCTGTAGTCCTCATTTATATAAAACCAATCTTTCAACGGGGAGCAAAATGACTGACCCATCTGCTTTCCCAGCACCATCTGTGCCCAGGACAGCGATAAAAGATATCGTGAGAAATGCTGCTTGTCATCTTCGTGAGCTAACAGAGACGTCTACAAAGAGACACGCGGGCTTGTTCCCTTCCTCTCGGCCTACATTTATCCTAACAAATACAGACAGCAGAGGAAAGGAAAAATTACCCACACGAGTTTGATGCTACGTATCGGATTTGCCTCTGGGTTCCAGGCAGTAGAAATTGGAACAACAAAGGCGAGCATGTAAAAAATTCAGATGGGGAAATGAAAGCAGCCCGTGTGTCAGCAATTCGGAAACACAAGTTGGTAAGGAGAAGATTGTGGTAAAAACACTGAATAATTTTACTTTTAAGGTGCAGCCACCTTGCCAGTAAAGGTATTCTATCGCATGAATGGAAATGTGTTTGGAGCAGGGGACTTAGCTGAACACTAATCAATCTTGAATATGCATAAACATGAGGTCTCTAGAGATGCCCCTAGAGATAATTATATAGAGCTAATGAAGAGATCAGAGGAAGAGACACAATGATGATACAACCTTAAAGATCTCCTGAAGCAATATGAGGTCAAGACAAGAGCTTTGCTGAAGAACGCAACAGCAACTCAACACATTCTATGACAGTTTAGCATTTCATTTTTTTAAGACTTTAAGAAGTTTTTACAGTAAAAAAAAAAAAATACTGTGAATAGTACAAGCTAAAAGAACTGATTTCTATTTGAATATATTTTAAAATGTAATTTATTCCTGTGATGCACAGCTAAATTTTCAGCAGCCATTAGGCCCACCCCAGTCTTCAGTGTCACATGATCTTCCAGAAATCATTCTAATATGCTGATTTGATGCTCAAGAAACATTTTTATTTTCTTATTAGCACAATTTTTTGTGGAAACCATGATTTTTTTCATCAAAGATTCTTTGATTCTTTTGAAAGTTCAAAAGAACAGCATTTACTTGAAACAGAAATTAAAAATTAAACATTAAAAATGACCAAATTTTCACTAAATTGTGACCAATTTAATGCATCTTTGCTGAATAAAAATATTAATATTAAAATAATAATAATATTAACATTATTAATTTTTTTTAAATAATAATATATTAATATTCATTATTTTTATTATTATAATTATTATAATTTTTTACTTACCCCAATTTTGAATGATATTGTATAGGAGTATAGTGGTTTTCATTAAAAAAAAAAAAAAATGTTTTCATCATTGCTGATAATAAGAAATATTAGAATGCGTATTACAGCATATTAGAGTGATTTCTGAAGGATCACGTGAGACTAGAGAACTAGAGCAATGGCTGCTAAAAAATAAATTGCATTTTAAAATACATTAAAACAAATAATTCTTTTAAATTGTAATCACATTTGACAATATTACTGTTTTTATTATTTTTGGATCAAATTAATGCATCCTTGGTACACACAAGAGACTTCTTCCCAAAACTTAAAAAAACAACAAAAAAAACTCAATTATTTCAAACATAGACCCGTAGTGTAGCTCTATCCTAAAGACTTTTAGGATCATGTGGATCCCTTTGTTAACTCAAAGGACTGACGCCAAGGCTGCTGGATTCTATGCTGAAGTAAGGGAGAGCTGCTGGAGCTCAGGGGCTTCTGGACTTGAACCTCTGCCATTCCCTTGTCTCTGCTCCCTGTTTCAATGCCGTTCTCCGTGACAAAGCGGCCTTTTGTCGGCACTCCACCAAAACAACGTGGATGGGGGAGAAAAACAAGGCAGTCATTTTGCCACTGCTCTTGACTTCTGAACTCAATTCCTCTCCTCTGCAAAAGTAATCAAAACTGCCTCCGTGCCAGAAGGGTGTAACGGTCCTCCGAAATTCAGCTGATACAAGTGAGCAAATGCTAAGGAAAACAACACTGCTGCAATGCCTGAAAGCAGCGGGCTGCTCTGTGAACTTCTCATGGGTTGTGATGTATATAATCCATGTCTTACGAATAAAATACTTCTGCAGAGGCGAGGAGCTCAGGCACTCTCGCATTTGATTGAGATTACGAATGTGCGCTTTTGTCGCTGACCTTTCCAGACATGCTCAAGATAATTTAATTCTTCAGTCTCAGAGATGTGTAAACAATGATGCAACTTCATGGAGCAAATATGACTAGAATATGTGGCAATGCAAGATGCTGTTGTTCCTTTGGCATAGTTATGCAGTTGCTAAGCTGTTCTGATTTTCTGTGCCACTGCTAGATGTGTTATGATTCTTACTAGGCCAAATAACTAAATAAACAAATAAATCAATCCACCCCAAGTTTGTTTTGATCCCAAGATACGGCTTTGTTCCCTCCTTAAAAAATACAACTATTAGCACAGCTAAAAAAACAAATCAATTAAAATATGTATATTAAAAAACAAGAAATGTTTATAAAATATACATTTAAAACATTTTAACAAACAAATTATAACTAAGCACTAGCAGTAAACAAAGGATTTTTAACTACACTACCGTTTAGTTGGTAAAAAAAAAAAAAAAAAAAAGTTTTTTTCAATTGATTGATACATTTTTAATGATTTTTTGTTTGTTTGTTTTTTAAGAAGTCTCTTTTGTACACCAAGGATGCATTTATTTGTAAAAAAAAAAAAAAAAAAAGTAAATACAAAGCAAAAACAGCAACATAGTATAATGTTATTACAATTTTAAATTGTTATTTTAATATATTTTAAAATAAAACTTAGGTGACGGCAAAGTTAATTTTTCAGCATTATTACTCCAGACTTCAGTGTCACATGACCCTTCAGAAATCATTCTAACATGCTGATTTGATACTAATTGTGTAACAATGTCATTTTGATCAATTTAATGCATCCTTGCTAAAAAAGAATTACTGACTCCAAACTTTTAATCTGTAAGGTATGAACTCAAAGCACATGTAAGTTATGTAATTAAAACACAAACTTGCTGACATCAGCTATAAACACAGATGAAGCAGCCGATGTTCTTCTAATACCAATGGATTCATTAGGGAATTTAATCACTCATTATTAGGGGAATGTAAAAATGTTGGTAGGAGGCCCGTTTAACAATGTGAATATCAGTCTCAGCACACATTCAACAGCGAAAAACCCCTGTCCCCTACCGCACCTGAGGCCTGATGAAAAAAAAAAAAAAAAATCTACACTGATGCCTAAACACAGTCAAGCAAACGTAAAGCTGGGATAAAAGGCAGCAGCTGCCTGAAGGGAAAGCAAAACAACGCCATAGCTCCGCCAAAGCGTGACCTAATGACATTTCATCAGTCTTCCATTTACAAAGACTGATGCATTCAATTTATAATACATTTTCACATACACAAAAACAAGTTCAGACAAGAGAGAGACAAACAGTAGCCTTACAAGACTGTAGGTGAAGAGTGGAAGCCCAGCCTTGTGTCCTGATATTTGAGTCTGTTCACCTGTCAGTTTTGACAAGAGTGCCAAACTCCAACTAAAAACTCTCCGTGATGCTAGGAAAGTGCATGTGGTCTCCAGGACACAGCTATGTAGATGCTTTACGGTTTTAAACACAGGGAACCATTTAGACGACCCTTGTGATAATTATAACTGTAAAGTTTTAATAACACAGAGGAACACAGAGGAACAATATTGTTGGAATGAATCACTTTCAGAATGATTTTTTTTTTCCAGCTGATAAACACTAAAATCACTGGCAGCCAATCAGAATCTACCTGACTTTAAAGAGCTTGAGCATTTAAAGCAGCAGATGGCATAATTGCAACATGCACCCATAATAAACAGTATGTTGTTGTGCAGTGTTGTGGATGCTAATATAGTGATCGTTCTTTGTGAAAATGGGCCTTAAGGCCACTGCTTTTCAATTTTTTTTAATTTTTTTTTATGTATACTTGCTAGATGGACGCATTTAAATTTAAAATGACATTGCATTAAATGTACACATTTACATTTTATCAGTTCTTGCTTTCCCTGGGAGTCAAACCCATGACTCTTGCATTGCTAGTGCCACACTTCACTGTTTGAACTACAGGAAAGCCCGGGGGGAAAAAATGTTATATTCACTGTTGATGAAAAAATGGATATTAATATTTGCACCTCGTGCCATTTGGAGTGTCACACACGTGTTCTAAAAATGCAGAGCTCAAATTAAAAGCTTGTTTTTTTGTAAATCCCACTACCCTGGTTTTTAAAACAAAAACGCATTCTGTATGAATGGCTCCTAACGCTCAATTATAGTAAACCAGTCACTTAAATTAAACTAATTATTTAATAACACTGTCAAAAGTATATCAAATCTCAAAAAGAATATCCATGTTTTACAGTAGACTTGTAGCATTACATTTCATATCTTCATTAGTAGCAATCAAAATCAATTTATGTTATGTTAGTGGTTTATTTTTAATTTAGAAAAATAAAGTGTTTGAATACATGCGTATATTAAAAATTAAATATTATTTATTTAAAAAAATTATAAAAGAAATAGAATTTATATTGAAATAAATTTTAATATCAGTGCATTATTATGTAACTTTATGCAAATATTTTAAAATATTTATGCAAATGCAAAACAAGATGAAACACCAAGATAAAAATACAAACACTCTCCATGAGAATGAACAACCTATTCAGAGATGTAATATATTTGAACAAATATTATTGCATACATCTCAATTGCTGCTCTGTGATTCGCTGAATGCTTAGAAACACAAGATCTCAGTCATGTCTGTAGCACAAATGGTGCAGGATGAGTTGTGTGTTAACATTAAATATTTAGAGTTAGGGGTTTTGAAAAACTATAATCCCATGTATGAGCAATAGCACCGTAGCAACAGAACTAATAAGTTATTGTTATACCTGGCTTTGGTGAATGAGGTTCATTCATTCATCAGGTCGGATGTTAAACACAGCTGAGATTGTTTAGCCGGTATCAGTGGTGATTACAGATGCTGTGGCAATAGCGCTGCCGTCAGCAGAGCCCACCTGCAGCGGCACCGCTGCACAGTTCACGCACACTGAATTACAAGACCACGCACAGATTAAAGCTTTCGTGGCTCCGACACGTTTTCGCAATCGGACTACGCTGAGAAACCACGAGTGGGCAGGTGTGCTGGAAATGTTGTAGCTTTCTCAGCTCGGTGCATTTGATACTATATTCTTCTCTGCGTGTTGCTGTTTACAGGCTTGAAACAAAGACGCTCCAGCATCCAAGCGTTACCACCGCTGCCAGAGGAGCAAAGCCTTCCTGGAGCCCTGCAAAAGACAAGTGTGACCAGATCAGAGAACACAAGCAGATGCCAACACAACTACATGCTCACACTCCTCACAATATAGGTGTCAACACATCAGCAAGAAACCCAAAAATCCCATTAACTTACAGGTTTGTTTTAATTTGTTTACGCTGATGGAAACAAGCTCGGGATGCGGCTGTCTGCAAAGATCCTTAAAATTTCAGATGACAATCGTGGCCATTTTACCAGACCCCAGACTACAACCAGCAGCTTATAAAAATTCAGAGCAAGAGCAGTTGTTTTTCCTTCCAAATCCTGTCCATCTGTCAGGAAATGTGCAGGCCTTCTTAAGACAAATTTAACCCAGAATGGGCTGGTTACTGAGAAACTTGTCTGATCTCTCCAAATGAACTCAATCTGCAAGCTTGTTGGAGTGGGGAAGGAAAAAACTTGACCAGATGGCACAATTTAAGAGGAACTTATATGGAAAAGTTAATACGTCTCAGACATGAAAGTGGGTTTAAGCAATTTCATCAAGAAATGTCAAATAGCAACAACTATTTTGCACAGTATTAAAGGGATAGTTCAGCCAAAAATGAAAATTGTCATCTACTCTCATGTCATTCCAAATCTGTATGACTTTTCTTCTATGAAACACAAAAGAAGATATTTAAATGTTTCAATTGTTTTTTTTTTTCCATCACTGAAAGTCAATGAGGTCAAAACAACAAAAGCCATTGACTTTCTTTGTATGAGGAGAAAAAACAAAACAAAACATATTTCAAAATGTCGTCTTTTGTGTTTCACAGAACAAAGAATTTGTATGTTCATGGTTCTCTGCTGTCAGTTAATGGTGACATGACATGCAAGTTAAATATATAAAATAGTATTAGTAGGGTTGGGTATATTTGAGTTTTTATGATACAGGTGCCAAATCAATACTTTTAAAACCTGTTTTTCAATACTTTTATTGTTAAAATAGTCAATGTGAAATCTGTGTGTGCGAAGCGAACAGAAACACTGGCATGTTGACGGAGAGGTGAAGCGACAGCTTGCTCGGTGTTACGTTCCAGCAGGAAGAGAGCAGGGGGAGATTGCGCCAGGCAAAAATTTTGCCAACGCCCCAGCGAAGAAGACAAATTGTTATGCAGTGCCCCGACCTGGCACGCTCCTCCTGGAGATTAATTACTCTTCCCTGCACGTCCAACAGAATCAGCGTCGGAAGGGATGTGGGGGCTGGCGGAGAGGGCAGAGGACGACACAGGTGGGGAGCACTCTGTGGGACCGTCCCCTTAACTCCTTGAACAGGACGACAAGTTAACATGAAATCCAACCATGTAACTGGATGTATAAATAAGCCTGTGGGATACTATAGCACTAGAGCTGGTGAAATGCTAAGCAGTAGCTAAAGTGAGGGAGGAAAGCGTGATTTAAGGGTGTATGCGAGAATTCATTTCAGGGTGGAGCGATAATTTGTGTTTGTGGGAGTACAGATAATGAGGCTTTTTGAAACCCGAGCCAGGATTTGATCACACTCGAGTGCTCTTCTGGGCCTCCACAAATCACTCGGGCTCTGATTGGTGTTTTTCACAACTCAATTTCTAAGTTCCACCACCCCAATGTCACTAGGGTTGAATGAGGCAACATTAGCACATAAAACACAGGACCAGACTGCTATTGCGCATTACTTTCTCTCTGATTGGATCAGGCTTAACCAATGAAAAGCCATCCTCTCTGTGATATGCTACAGATTAGACTGGAGAGATTAGTCCGACCCCACAATTACACTCACGTTTAATGGATCCTAAAAGACTGTAAGACCTTTTAATGATAAGAGGTCTTATGAAAAGAAAATGAAGGATAATTCTGGGACTCAGAGGAAAAATAAATGCCTTTACCTCGCCTCCCTTCAACATTAAAAGATCAGCAGTGGAAAAACAGCTGGTTGAGTTTCTGCTAAGTGTCCATTATTTTGATAATACCGCCGTAGCAGAGCAATAGAGTTAATTGCTTGTATAACATGCATCTGAAACGTATCAGCATTAGATTTAGAGAGAATCCCAGACGTTTCAATGCCATTAAGAGTGATTGCGTTACAGAACCACCGGCGAGCTTCTCGGCTGTTGGCTGCTGGCGCTGTCGTGATGCTGCACAACAACGGTGACGCTGCAGTGTAGCGAATGGCATTACGGCGCAGACTTCCCGCAGTGCAAACGAGAGTGGAAAATGAATATTATATGAAAGGAATTCTTTGTGATTCTAAACAGCTGTTTAAATGCAACAAAATAATCTGTTAGTTACTGGCTCAGTTGGACTGAGCTTTATCTGAATGTAATTTCGTTTGGACTGGAAGGGGTGGTGTAGACCTGATCAACAGGAAAAAAAAAATTTAAGTATGTAAATGCTTACGTTTTTCTCAATCAGATTCAAAAATATCTTGTGCAGTGCAGTGATGCATACGTTTACATACATTTTATGTCTTATGGATGCGCGTATATGTTTTTTTACATCTTACAATCTAGTAAGTGGAGAAGCCTGAATATTTAATAAATGTTTACTAAAAAAAAAAGCTCTTCTGACATATACATTAGCTTTCTTTTTAGATACGTCATCAAGACAAAAACAATAATTATACTCATATTAGCTCTGGTGACATTGATTGATTTTAATAATAATTTTGTAGAAAAATTCAAACCGACAAAGGAAGAAAAAAAAAGCATTTCACAGAGCCCTATTATTGTAAAAATTCAATAAATTATTAAAGTTATGAATTTAATTGATTAGACATGCTTTTTAATTATTAAAATGTAATTAAACCATTAAAACATTATGCAGATTCAACTATGCAAAATTTAAATGGAAAACACAGAATTTCGTGAAAATTAATAGAAAATTTCATAGGGCCCTAAAATGAAATTTCCATTAATTTCATGATTTTGATCATTTAGGCATGCTTTTTGCGTACCTTAAATTTAAATTACCCATTAAAATGTAATCCAGAAAAATTTCAACACACAAAAAAATTTGAAACCGAATTTGAAAACGAAAAAGTTAATGGATTTCATAGGGCCCTATAAAGTCAGAAATTTATTTTCAGGGCATAAAGTAACACCTAAAATATTTGATATTTTACAGTCCATGCAATTTCACAATATTCCTGATAAGTTAAATGAACAGAAAATCCCTAAAAAGGCTGATAACAAGCAGGCCTGTCACAGCAAATGAAATGAAACAGGCAGTTCAAGGGCAGCAGCTGAGCATTTAGATTACCACAGTCATTAAAACTTTTGCTTTTGCACTCAGCAGAAACTCAAGCAACTTTAAGTCAATGACTCAAAGCGCACTTACACTTCACATGAACAGAAACCAGCACCATCTTGGTTCACTTGTCAACAAATATAAAAAGAAGAGAAGTGATAAAGGATGTACTCCAGAGCCTGTTCAATACATTATCTGTCACCGGCTCAAAATTCAAGCTTCGCTGGCTGAGCCTTGGCAAGGAGTCGCTCTTCATACGAAGCTGCCTTTAATTACTGAAGAGCAATTAGGCTAATTCATGTGTGCACTTCATGTCAACTAATCAACTATGAGACATTTGAGCATTAATCAAACATGGGGGAAAGCACAGGCTCTTATGTTATGCAACAAATGAGATGTTTTTCAATATTCCTGGCCTCCATCATTCAGGCAATGGGCAAGAGCATACAAACAACTCGATCTTTAAATTTTCTGAAGAAAAGGTGAGTGGCAAAAGTTGTCTCCATGATGCTAGGCTGTTGCTTACTGCCCTTTAAGTATGGAATTTTTCTCCCATTTTATCATTCGCCAGGTGGAAATCAGAAGTCAGAACAAAATCCAAAACATTCGACTAGATTCGACAGGATCAGCATTTTTGAGAGTCCTAAAAGTAAATTCCATACCACAGCATATTGTGTCTAACTCCCAACAATCAGGCTTCTTTAATCAAGAAAGATATTAAGCTTCATTTGCAGGTCTTTTTGATGCCTTTATGTATTTGATCTGTATTACATTGACTTCCTGGAACAACAAACACTTGACCTCATCCAGAGGTCCATATCCGGTGGTGGAAGACCACTGAGGTCTTGAAGTAAATTAACATGGAAATGATAATACGTTACCAATTTTCTCAAGAATAGCTGATCATCTGTACATGGTGATTATGTAATGCACTTCCCATTTCAACTCATTGTACATGACACTTCTTCATTAAAGTGTTCTGACAAAATTAATGGTCTAGATATAGTCATTATATTTTTTTCATTTATTACCCTGACCTGAAATCTCATCTCAAGCACTGGTTGACATATACCAAGAATTTAAGGAATAGCAAATTATAGGATTCAGAGACTTTGTACTAAAACTACACCTACAAGAACAGAACAGCCAAAATGACTCACATCAGCATGAATGCTTAAAAGAGTTCTCTAGGAGAACTGAGAAAGCATACACTGACCACAGACTGTCAAACCCATAAAAGGACAAAAAAAGGTTTCAATATGTGCAATATAACTTACATTTTATGCAATAAATCTAAATTGTGTCTAAAGAAACAACCAATAATTATTCATAATAAACAAACAATTGACATATTGGCTAAATGCCAAGGAAAAGCTCAAGAGACGATTGGAGGACTATTACTAATTTTATTTGTGTTTAAAAATAGGTAGGCCAACTAGAAAAATGCTGGGTCCCATGAACATTTGGCTATTATTTAATCAGATAAAATATATATACCAGCCTATTTTACTTCCCAAAGTGACACTGACAACATTAAAAATTTGCATATATTAAACAATAGTGATATTATATGTGATATTTATTGTGCATCGCTAATCATGAGACTTCAGAAGGCATATGGACAACTTAATGGCCTTTTTTCTTAAACCTTGAAATCTTAATCTTGAAGCTTGAAACCACTGCTTCCATAGCATGGAAAAGAACAGCTGGGAAATTGGAAAGTCTCTATTGGAAATAGACCAAATTAAATTTTGGGTCAAACTATGATTTTAAAATCATAACTTTTGAAATCCAGTGATCACAAGGGTATTTTGATCAAAATAAAATACTCCCATGCAATTTGGGATATTATTACTATAATTCATAATTCTTTCAAAACCAAACGCGTGATAGCATTACGCAAAAACCCCAATCACTAGTAATTGAAAGCTTTGTTGTAATGTCAGTAAACAGCGACTATAGGGATTCAAAACAATTTCCATCATCAGTTCCATAAATCCACTCGTCCTAATGTTTCATGTACCAAAAACACTGCTATTCAGAGAAAGAGAGAAGAAAGCTAAGCTATTGATGTGCTGCAGGAGTAAAATCAAGCTCTAAGCGCACTCCGCTTCCCACTGCCCTGCTTGCTCGTGGCAGACCACCCCCCTGGCTCTATCCAGTCATGAGGGGTGAGCCCATGGCACTGCACACGAGAGCTCAAGAGCATTAGATGCGCTACAGACTGCAGTACCACCCGGGTCCAATTCGCTAGTAAAGGGGGGTTTTAACCTGAGGGGAAAGGGTCAGAATATCCGCACTTGGAATGCTGCAGGCGTTATTGCTGTTTGCACAAATATAACAACCTCATATGAAAATCATCTGCTGCTAGCCTCATTCTGCATAAACATTTAGCCCTGGGTTCAAGTTGACCACAAAAAATTATCATAAAAATGGTTTAAACTTGTCTCTCCTTTTATTTAAATGAAATAAAGCAAAAATCTGAATTAAAGTGAAGCACTTACAATAGAAGTGAACACTCAAAAAAATGCATGTTTAAACAGAAGAATTAGTGTTTTACAAATTATACGCTTTATGCTTTTGCCAAAACGTCTCTTAAAGGAAAGTGTAAGGATGAGTGAAAATTATTTTTGTAGTAAGCAACATTATGGCACAGATGCAGGGTATCAAGAAGTAATAAAATCTATAATAATTGATCATGAAAATTACCGAATTGATCATTGATAATTGTGCATGCATGCTGTGATATACATGTAAATACATGTTTTTCTCTGTGCATAACTCCATTTGACACTTATATCTAGGGTTGGGTATTGTTTGGGTTTTTTACGATACTGGTGCCAAATCAATACTTTTAAAACGGTACCAGTGCCTATACGGTGCCTGAACCAATACTTAAAAAAAATAATTAATTACCCAAAATAGGATGGATTGGCCATAATAGTGCTATAAACACAAGTAATGTCTGTTTCATTCATACCGGACGCCGGAGGGCGCCCTCACGCAGAAACTCCACATATGCATCACAGAAATAGCAGAACTCATGATGCTCCAGGAATTCTCTAATATGGACAAAGGTATTGCTATCGCTGTAACTGAACAAAACAGAAGATATAAACGTTTTGAATGATGAAACGGAGACAATAAACACTCGACTGCGAAAATATATGGTTTATCTGTGTTCTTCAAGCCGTCTTTGGTATTTTCATAATAAGTATATTTATAATCCATTGCTAATCGACATAGTCTTTTTACAGTATACAACATATTTTCTGCCTCATTCTTTGACAAGAAGCCACATCAAAACACAAAAGGAAGCATTTGCCTGGTATCATGGAGTAAAAACATTATTGTTCTCTCTTGTTGGACAACAGGTTTAGAAACACTTCTCACTGCAAGTCATTACAAGGGAAGTTTAGCTTTAGGCATTTTAAGTTGAGTTGTGATTTTAAGTCAGAATGTGAACACAACATGAACACTCACGTTACTACATAGATTTGTTGGGTTTGTATTTCCGACTTGCATTCACATGCATTTTCTCAGTCTGGAAATTATTTTTCATGTGCGGTGTCAGTGATTACTTCTGTTTCAGAGAACCAGAGGACAAATATTTCAATCAATCGCTCAGGCATTTAAGTGGCACCGAATCGGTGTTCTGATTCGGTTCTAGTACATACTAGATACCCTACTTATATCCTAATTTGTAAATAAAAGTCACAAAAATATATTCAATTTTGCATAAAGGCTCGTCCTGACAGAAAACAAGTCTCCATTAAACTTCACTAAATGAGTGGCCACGTACACACCAAACAGACACAGTGCAATAATTCTGACTTTCTTTATAATAATGCAATAATTCTGACGTAAAATTTTACGTTTAAAATGCTACAAGTCAGTTTTTGTTTGTTTGTTTGTTTTTAATAAGAGGGCCTATACATATACTCTTGATTTTGCACACTGTTTGGATAACAATGCTGGGCAAGGATGTAATAACCTTTTATATATATTTTGGCTGTTTGCATCCAATTAATCAATGACAATTGAGAGACTAATCGATTATCAAAATAAACAGTTGCAGCCCTAGACAAATGCTGTCAACTGAGCTTAACTTGTACTGAACTTTTAAATATTCCTTTAAGGTGTGCATGTCAAAATGCACTGCACGATAAATGGAAGACAAACACCAGATCTGATGTTGAGAGAGCCACACAACTAGCTGACTCAAAGCTCACTACTCTCAGCTCTTTGCCAGTAGCCAGAGGCGGTCTGAAATCTTCCTTTATTGACTCGAGGTCATACGCAGGTTCTCTCTGCATTGCCGGCAAGGTCTTTTTCCTTTCTTTAATGAAAAACTCAATTTGATATTTATCTTGCTTCACACAGAGCCACACAAATTGTGAGCCACCTATTTCCATGCCCCCGGTTTCCATCTGACTCCGTCATTCACATTCAAACCAGAGATAAATACCTGCATGAGCACAGACATTCAACGTCTCTGGCTATTCAGCGAGGAGGTTCAGAATGCCCGTCATTTCTCATTATTGAATCTTCTAACCTTTCCATTCAGATGCAGCTTTTCAACCAGCAAAACAAGAGCCTCTCGCCTTAATCCTAGAGACAAACCACTCTGCTGCCCCAACATGTTTTACTGTGCACTAACAGATATTCCATGAGCAACCACTGCACTGATTTCCCACAAAGCTGTTTTTCAGCGCCTACAGCCAATATTTCCCAAAGACCCTGCTCAGACAGAAAGTCAGTGTACCCCAGCTAAATAAGCATATGCAAAAATATTTCACCAACGTTGTTTATCTGGTAGGCTTGCAACTCGCTTTGACCAGAACGGCTAAATTTCATGACACATGAAGGTTAATCTAAATCTCAATGAGAGACCTTAAGACTCCAATTACTTCATCAGCACTATAACGTATTTATGAGCTCCTTAATACATTAAAGGCTTAAATAAAGCCACAAATCTAATTATAAACTAACAAGCACATTCTTTTTTACAACCCTGCAAAAAAAAAAAAACACACTGATTTGTTTGTGGAAGTCACACCACAGTATCTACTGATCAGGAGATTTGACAATATTTAGAAAATTCTGTCATAGTGTTGTTTATTCTGCATAAGCACTGAATTGGGTTGTACATACAGTGAATAATGACATTTTAGTTTTACTAATCTGCTTTGCAAAAACATAGCCTTTAGATTTGAGTTAATACCAGACTGCTCTCCTTTACAGTTGCAAACTGTGCATTTAAAAGATTTGACAAAAGAAAAACAGTAAAACTCACAACGTGTACCCACACAACTATTTCAAGTAACAAATCAAATTGGAAATACATTTGTAATATTAACCACAACTCTAGAGAGAAACAGATACTGACCTGTAATCGTTCAAACAACCACACAACTTCCCAAATAATCCAATTCAAACGCAGGAGAAAATGGACTTAATTCAGTCCAAACTTCTTTCTCTTCTCTGGCTTGTTAGCTTGCTAACAGCTAGGCGACCCGTTTAGATTCAGCACGGCGGCTAATGTCGAGTTGTGCTGGGGTGGACGGATAAAACTATCACATAAAACATAGTTTCCAGCGCTGTTTTGTGTTTACAAACGGTTTTAGAAAATATTGGGGCAATGTAGATGTTTATACAACACAAACAGGTCCAGAGCAGTAGCAGATTGGCTAAGCTAGGCTAAACTGTGGAGAAGGTAAATGAGGTTCATGATCCAGAGAGACTTTGAGGTGTGTTTCAAAACCTAGTGAGCTGCCTACTTAGACAGCTTTTTGGGAATCGCTCGAACACGCCCAAAAATACTGTCTGCATAGACAGCTCGCTATGTTTTGAAACAGCCTTTGGGGCTGCTGTTATGCTAAAGACGGACACACCGAACCTAGCCTGCTACCCATTCCAACTATACACTATAGCCACTACCTCTGCGCGGTTATAATAATTCGGCTACCTCCAGGGCGTGTGCCAACCTAGACAAAACCTAGACCTACTGACGCTTTTTCACAACATCAGTTTAGTTTATTACATATTAGCAAGATAACTGATCCAGAATTCAAAGATCCACTCACCAAGTTAATATCAAGCCAGCGGCAGCTGCAGTGAGACAGTCTTCAATCCTGAAATATGAATGTAGCATGGGAGGTATTCGGCCTGATAATGTAAGCCTTCTGCTTTAGGGAGACTCGAGAGTCCCGGTCCGAGTACAGAGTAAGCAGTGCGTCTCTGCTGAGCTGAACCCAACAGAACCCGAGCTTGACTGTCCCTCTCGCACTCACTGGACTCCCTCTTCTCCACAGGCTAGTGCGCACTCAGAGGCTGCAGCGCACGCCTTCGCCGCTAGTGGACAGCAACGTAGCGAGATATAATCAGACATAAACTCTT
>JAFVLL020035101.1:40202-75202 GCA_021397915.2 Tor tambroides | reverse complement strand
TTTAGGATCCAACACTTACAACAGACAAAACTGGGAAGATTCGGTGAGTATAAAAATATTTTTGTTTAAGAATATATAAGGAGTATTACTAATCACGACTTGCGCATTTTTGTTCTTTGTTTGAGCTCGCCAAATCAACGCCTTTCAAATCAACGGCTTAGCTCATGGCTAATGAAGACCCTTCCAGCATTTAAATGCATCTCATCAATAGTTATTAATGTTGTTATATAATTATACTGTATAAACTGGCACCGACATGTGCAAACAGAATAGCGTGAAGATCCTCTGCCCAGTCTGTGTGTTGTAATTGATCTTTACTGTATAGGCAAATAAACATCCCATTGAAATGAAATTATGAGAAAGGAATTATATAATTAATTAGTATATAACTAATCATGTACATGAACGAGTGTCCTGTTAACAAAACAGTATTCATAATATTGATATCCTTTGATATGAGTAATATATGTATATTAACGTAATAATATTAAATTACTATTACATATGTATAGAATAAATAAATATATTTATTTATTAATGAATAAATGCATGCACAGAACTGACCTTTTCTTATTTGAACAGGATTTTCCCATACTCTGTCAAACATGTTTGGGAGAAAACCCTTACATCCGGATGGTAAGTTGAGTTAGTGTAGTTTTACTTATTAGTTTCATTATTAATTTTATCTGAATTCAAAGAAAGTTGTATTTAAACACATTTTCACTTTGCACCTGCATTTGTTTTAACAGACCAAAGAGAAATTTGGCAAGGAGTGCAAGGTACTGCTGCGTTCATCCTCTCAAACAAGCTAAATGTTGTCTTGATAGGGTTCCCACAGTCATTTCAGATTGTGGAGAATTTCAGAACTCATTCCAATAATCTCTTTAAAATTATTTTCAAAATTCTTATCCAGTTCATGATGAAGTCTTGGAAATACATTGGTCAAAAGTGTGGGAAGCCTGTCTTGTAAAATTACACCACATATTTTTTGCCCCACATTTTGGGACTGCAGCATGTTATTCTCGATACTGCCTATCCTCTAGATCTGTGCACGTCCCTTCACGGTGTTCCGCTGGTGTCCTGGGGTCAGGATGCGCTTTAAGAAGACAGAAGTGTGTCAGACCTGCAGTAAAATGAAAAACGTCTGTCAAACCTGCCTTTTGGATCTGGAATACGGTAATGCTATAATTTATATCTGTTAGTGAAATTATGTTGACATTAGTTTGTCAGGATACTTGGATTTCTTACTTTGATACAATACCTTGAAAAATCTTGATTTTCTATACCACTTGAAGAACTTCTACAACAACATTAAAGACCCATTCAAGCATCACTGACACGTTAGGTTTCCAAATGCATGTTAAACTCACAGCGTATGCAGAGATCGAGTTTGCTGCATTTAATGTAACCAAGCTTCTCTGAGATGCTGAAAGCACCAGATGTCGAGCTGCTTGCGTGTAAGAACACGGTGATGTTTCATTGGGATGCAGTGTAACAGACTATCTGCTTGCTTAATTAAAATGCAAGCTGCAGTGTGTGTTTCTGTCAACTTTGAAACGTTCAGAGCATTGAAACATTGAATTGATATGCATCAAAAAAAAAAAAAATTTTGACAACGCTAGTCGACATATTTGCTGTATTAGTAGTTTGGACAAATTTTTGGTATTTGCTTCACATGATTGCACAAAAGTGAACTTTTATCCAGAAAGCAGAATATAAATCTTTAGAAACTCACACAATCCTAATTCTAACATTCTTACAGGATTATTCAGATAATTGTGTGTGTGTGTGTGTGTGTGTGGGGTGGGGGGGGGGGTTTAATCGGTTCATTCAATAAGAATTTTGCAGTGTTGTTGTAAAGATTACTAAACAATATATATCATTTTTTTGGTTTTTGCACAGGTTTGCCCATTCAGGTTCGTGACACTGGGCTGTCCGTTAAAGATGAAGTACCGAGATCAGACGTGAATAAGGAGTATTACACTCAGAATATGGAGAGAGAGGTAATTTGTCTGTATATTACACATTTATTCATGTTTTATGATGTCTTTATTGGTAAACCTTTAATGGTTTCCACATAGCATAGTACATGCAAATACTAAACAGCTTTAAGTAATACATACAAGTATCTGTTGGTCAAATAATTATGTTTGCCCTCTAGATTGCTAACTCTGATGGCACAAGACCCGTGGGGCTACTTGGGAAGGCACCGAGCAGCAGTGATATGCTGCTGAAACTGGCTCGCACCACACCATATTACAAGAGGAACAGACCACACATCTGTTCCTTCTGGGTGAAGGGGGAGTGCAAGAGAGGGGAAGAGTGTCCATACAGGTGAGCAACACCTCAAGAATCTTTTATGGGTGTAAAATTATGACCCACAATTTCACGCTGTGTTGTGTCAGAAAACACCCAGTGTTGGTTGTCACGATTTTCATTTTGGTGTTTGTGTCTTGCATCATGTTAATAAACCTCATGCATTTTATGAAGTGACTCCTTTTAATGAGATATGCTTAAGGTGTGAATTATGTATGAGCGATTATGAATTTTGATAACATTTTTGACATGAAATGCATTGCTGTTATATCACAGGCATGAAAAGCCCACAGATCCAGATGACCCATTGGCTGATCAGAACATTAAAGACCGTTACTATGGCATTAATGATCCTGTGGCTAACAAACTCCTGACGCGGGCCTCCTCCATGCCCAGACTGGACTTACCGGAGGACAAGTCCATCACCACACTCTATATCGGAGGGCTGGGAGAAGACGTTACAGATTCTGAGCTCAGGTAAATGCTCTTCAGAGTTCATAAAGCTAAAACTATTAAAAATATGTGTTGTAAATGTTAATTAGAAATATTGTCTTGGCAAGCAACTGCAATAAGTATAATTACTAACTGGGAATAAATAATGACTAAAACTGAAATAAAAATAAACGAAACCCAAATAATATATTTTTAAAAAGAACAAAACCTTTTTGTGTCATTTCTTGATTAAAGAATGCTGTTTACTTTTTTCCAAAGGAACCACTTCTACCAGTTTGGGGAGATTCGTACCATCACCATCGTTCAAAGGCAGCAGTGTGCTTTCATCCAGTTTGCTACACGGCAGGCTGCAGAGACGGCTGCAGAGAAGTCTTTTAATAAACTCATCATTAATGGACGTCGACTTAATGTTAAATGGGGCAGGTTGGTGTCTAATCGTGCAAGAAAAAAACTGAAATTCAAACAGTACCATTTGTCTGGAGGCAGTTCTGAATGTTGTTGTGTGTTGTTCAGGTCACAGGCGGCTCGAGGAAAAGAGAAGGATGGGGTGACAGAGAGTGGAATCAGGCTGGAGCCAGTGCCCGGCCTCCCTGGTGGTATGTGACGAAGTCTCTCACGCATGAGCATGTTTTATGTAGTAACATAATATGAATGTGAATTGTATGGATTGCTTTTATACTTAAATATTTATTTATTGTAAACTTTTTTTATATATATATATATATATATATATATATATATACATACATTTTTAATTATTTGATTAATGTCATATAATTATTAATTAATTAATTTATTTATTTATTTATTTTTGGATCTTGATCTTTCACACTAGTAAATTAAATTCATTTACATGTATGATTATTGTTTAAAATAAAAATTAAAAGTATATGCACTGCTATATAATATGAATAATAATAATTACTACTAATAATTATAGAAAAACTACTTTTTCTATATACTACTTTTACAACAGAATACAATTCCAAAATAAATTTATATATATATATATATATATATATATATATATATATATATAAGGTAGAGCAGTGTGTGAATTTTCCCTTTCTCATACTTTCAACAGCTCTGCCCCCACCCCCTGTATCTGATGAGGATGCTTCCACCAACTACTTCAACCTGGCTCCCACCAGCTCCCCTGCTGTCATGAACCTGGGACTTCCTCCTCCACCTGGGGTTGCCATGCCCCCACCCCCTGGTTAGTTTCACCCCGCTCACTTCCTCCTTCCTCTTTTTTGTAACCTATGATAATGTGCTTCACTATCCCGTTAATCTTATCTGCTCTCTCCAGGTTTTGGTCCTCCTATGTTCCACACCATGGATCCCATGGCCCCGCCGATGCCCCCTCCAATGGCCATGAGGCCCCCCGGACAGGTCCACTACCCATCCCAGGATCCTCAGCGGATGGGCGCCCATGCAAGTCGCCACGGAGGCCCTTAGATAGTTATACAGCTACCTCACTGTTCAGCAATGACCACTGAACACCTGAACCCAGAGTCATGTCACCTCTGCCCACATTTTTAAGTGTTTATATCTGTCAGTCATTTTCAGAGTAAGTGTAAGGTGCAATGCATAAATGAACAAGGAAAATATTGGAAAAATACCAGCATCTTAGAATTTAAACCATGACAAAAACTTTTCTTTTTAAGCTTTTGATTTATAATAACGCTTGATGGTTTCTGTTATCTTTTTGTCAGTTTTTATGTTTTGTATGTAATGATATGAAACAGATATCATGCCTTTTTTAGGGCTGAATGACAAAGAATTGGTTGCAGTGACCAACAATTACCAAGTGGGGGCACTATTGACTATTTCATGCACCTGAAGTCTTTATTTGACACTTTATTGTCCTACAACTCTAGAATATTCCAGGATTCATATTACAGTTTGTGCTAGTGTCCATCTCTTCCCCTTTTTCTTTTTTTTTTTAAATGTACAGCTGTTTAGCTTGTGGTTACATTAAAGAAGCTTCACATTTTGAAATATTGTGTGAACGACTGTGTAAACGTTAATAGACATTGTATGTAAACTTTAAATTGGTATTTGATGGTTCATAATGGCTCAGCTCACAATTCACAGTAGCAATTTAGGCATCTCTCAGAAATCCAGTCTTCAGTTGTAGTTTGGCAAAGTAGTTGCGTATGCCAGCTTCACAGATCGGGAGACTCTGCAGCGTACTGGATGCTCCAGCCCCGTGGAGTACGATTGAAATTGGGCCGAAGGCACATCCTGTCCCAGGTCAGGTGTGGCTCTGTGTGAGCCTGCAGCATCTCAAAGCCAGGCAGCGGCAGAGTCCTCACAGTACCTGCTGTGCCACCAAACGGCGTAGGAGCTCTGAAGAATGACAATGATTGTTATTCATGTCCCTTTTTTATTGCTAAAAATAGCTTGACATTCCCTAACAGCTGAGTGGAACAAGTCTTGTCTTTTTCACTTGACATACTGATACATGAGCCTGGACCAGCATAAGGTTTCAAGACACAAATTCTGTTTTAATGCCTGAGCTTAAATCCAACAATTTTTTGGCATGCAGCCTTCCCACTCCAGACATGCTAAGAAGTCTTTTATGTATAATGTTACTAGTAGTGGCTGATGTCCTTCCTTAATTCAATCACCATTTTGAGGGACCTTTGCTACTTACTTTATCTACTTATATATAGAGAAGTGGAATTGGGACCTTAACAAAGCTTGTAGAACACAAACTTATTTAGATAATCATGTTTAACAGCATGATACCTGGGGAAAAAAAAAAACTACTCATGTTTCCATATAATTGGGGACTCTTAAGGGAATCTTGACAAGCAAATTGTGCCAAAAGTACACATTAGTGTCCCGTTCACTTCCATGAAGTGCAATCAAGCCTCCCTATGCTCTCAAACTTAGACAACATTTGAAGTGGATCAAAATCTTTCATCAAATTTGTCCTACAACCTAAAACCAAAATGTGTTCTTGTCTTAGGACAACTTTGATGAACTTTTTTGATGCAATTCAAATGCTGACTATTATATTTGTGTGTATTTATATCTAACCAAAAGCTTCTGGTTCTTTCCCAAGCTCTTCTCTGTCTCCCTAGGCTTCCTGTCCAACTGTACTATCTGAATAAAGGCAAAAAAAACAAACAAACATATTGTCTCTAAATAATTCACATTCAGTAAATTCATAATAAACATCTTTAAAATATCTTTCTCTTTTTATTAAATTTGTTTTCCATTTGCAATGCTTCAGGGGATTGGAGTTCCTTCCCTCAGGTACAAATTCTTTAAGCTTTGTCTTTTTGTCCAGTTTTCAAATACTTTTTTGCTTCAAATCAAAGTTTATTGTGATTCACTTCAGTGCTGGTTTGTTTGATTGATGGCTTATAACTTGTTAAAAAAAAAAAAGTTGAAATGGCTTGTTTATAAAAATGTGAAAAAATACATATGAATACAAGGCAGCTGAAAAAGTTGGACAGGCACTTTTATACTGAATTGCCATTTTCAACCCAATTTACTTCATTAATCTGAATTATGTCTGAGGATTTTCAGCAAGATTTTCAATGGGAAACTAATTTGCCATCATTATTGGTTACACTTTCTTTTGATAGTCCAGTTTAGACGTTCTGCTAACTATAAGTAACTTTGTAACTACATGTCAACTAATTCTCATTAATTTGCAACTACATGTCTACTAACTCTCAGAGTAGACTGTTAGGTTTAGGGTTAGAATAAGGTGACATATACTTGCAAAGTTTTTTTCATAGTATGTTGTGGACCCATCAAAATAAAGTGTTAGAAGATATTAAGCAGACAGTCTGCTAATACTCTAATGACTGCTAGTTGACATGTAGTTGCAGAGTTACTTACTGTTAGTAGAATGTCTAAAGTGGACTATCGAAATAAAGTGTTACCTCATTATTTAACTTGTGTGGCCATAAGTAGAACATCAGTAGAAGTAAATTTGTTGCATACATTGATGAATAATTCACACTGATTCTAACGATTCAATCTTGGTTTCAAGTTGTAATTTAACATTTACTTCATGCTGAGATTACTGTTGAGAGTGGAAGAATCATTATGTTATGATTAATTTGTACCTGTTGAAGCATTTGTAGTTGGCTGGGGTGAGTTTGTAAGGTGGCTCAGGCAGATGAGTACTGATGTTAGCCAACAGCATCTCATTGTCAATGGGTTTTTCCTCCCAGGGTGACTGGTAAGCCTTGGGGATCACAGTGACATTGAACTTTTCTGGAGGAACCTCTTTCAGAGGCCCCCCATAACCTGTGTAAGAGAATTGAGTGACCTTCAGAATTGTCCTTTGACTCTGAGAACAACAGAAACCTCAATGTACTCATACAGAATTGTGCCTGTATTTACCAGGTGCAAGCACACTTGGGTTTCCTTTCTTAGAAACAGTTTGCTTTAGTGTGGTGACTAGGCTGTTCTCTGCAGGCTGATTGATGTAGATTTCAGAGGTGAAGCAATCACTTCCTTTCTCTCCTTGCATGGCATTCTGGCCTTGAAGTGTTTCCTCTAAGTGCTAGACAGTGTTAAAACATCATCCATTATTACTGAACCTACAAGCTTAAAAATAAAAGGTTCCACAAAGAACCTTTCAGTGAACAGTTCTTAAATGAACTTTTTTGTTTTTTTAAATTAGTGTGAAGAACATTTTAGTAATCTAAGGAACCTTTTTTGCAATGGACAGATACTATGAATGTTAAAGGTTCTTCATGGAACCAGAACCAGAGGGGAGGGGTAAATAGTTACTTCAGGGTTGTCTAATCCTGCTCCTGGAGGACCTTCAGGGTTTAGCTCACACCAGCTGCCTTGGGATCTTAACGGCCTTGATTAGCTGGTTCAGGTGTGTTTAGTTAGGTCAAGAAACTCTGCAGGAAGGTGGTCCTCCAGGTATATGATTGGACACCCCTGAGTTACTATTAGATTTGCTCACTAAACTTCTTTAGTTTTGCTCAGGGGTGTCCAGTCCTGCGTCTGAAGGGCCTTCTGGCAGAGTTCAGCCTCAAATACAGAGTTCTGGCATGAAACTCTAGATGGCGCAGTCCGATAACACAATCTGACCTAATGACATCATTATCACATGGCACAGCTGATTGGTTCTCTGCTGTAGAGGTAGCCAATGAGCTCGCTGCTCAACATTCAAATATATGCTTGCTGTAGTAGTTGCAGCTTGCTTCAGAAACCCTGCGCCTTCCTCAGCTCCACCTGTATAGATCTGCTATGAGGTGTTTTATGTATGCTATATGGGTATCATTTCATGTATGTTATATTTGCAGCAGCAGTATTTCTTACATGCTCACAGCAGCATGTTGTGGATGTATTGGCAGTAGCAAGTCTCAGTAGCAGATCTATTCCGCCAAGACCAAATGCATTAATACTGACATGTGCATTGCCATGCCAATCCCTCCGAGAGTTGTCATGACAGAACTGTAATTAAACACACCTAACTAACTAATCAAAGTCTTCAGAGTCAGGGCTCCACAGTGCGAGCGTTTCACTCGCATTTGCAACTAAAAATAGATGTGTGCGAACTGGAAAATGTATTTAGGAGCACGAGTGCGAATACAAAACAGCCTAACTTATACAGTAGCCTATAACAAACGTATTAATTTATTCTGTTTATTTATGGAAAAATTGCGATGCAGCCTCATATGATTACAGAACTTTAAAAAGGCAACGGTTTAATTTAAATGAGCACAGATGAGAAGAAAAGCGGAGCGAGTTAAAAGTGAAGACGCGCTGAATGACGCACATTCGCCACTAGAGGGCGCTGACGCTGCCGTTACCCCGGTAACCCTGTAAACAAAGCAGCTGCGCTACTTTCCTAAAACTGTGTAAATAATGTTTCACACTCACAGTCATTTAGATATTTATATTCGCTTTAGTCTTCACAATAGCATCAAATAATTCTTACTTAAAGACTTAATGAGCTATTTATTTTCAAACATTTTTTCTAACCTAAAACATGGCCCATCCACTGATCTATAATAGAGAACAGTGGGCCTATCTATATATCAACGACTGATTCGTTATTATTGTTCAGTAACACAAGTTCCATTAGTTAACATGAAAAAAAAAACAATGACTGCATTTATTAATAATGCTATCTTAATTTCAACTTTTAATAATACATTATAAAATCAAAAGTTGTCTTAATATAATTCAGTGGAGCTAACATTAACTAACATAGTTGTATTTTTTATTAATCAACATTAACAAAGAATATTAACTACTGCAACAATTAGCTATTGCACATTTTTAGTTAACCTGCTTTAACTAATGTTAACAAATGGGACCTTATTGTAAAGTGTTACCTATTGTTCTTTCGTTCATTTGAACAATCTTTTGCACTCTAATCTTGAAACACTTGTTTACTTTATATTTTTATGTATTTTTTTATAAAAGTCTTTTAGTAAATTATCTTTAATAAAGTTATTTAACCTGTTAGGAGGACAACACTTTTTTTCACTTAATTATATATTGTGATTTAAAAACAAAAACATATACCGTGACAAAAGCTTCAATGATTATTGTGAAAATTTTATACCGACACAGTTTAATAGGATTATAACTAATTACATAATTAGCCTATTAAATAGTGTCTGAAGTAAAATTATTTAAAAACCTTGTGTACTTTCTGTATTCTGATAAATTAAATAATTGTGCTTGTAAATGTCTCTTTGTATCCCCTTATTAAGCTAAAACACCTAATTTGAAAAATTTGCATTGCGCCCCTAAATTTTTTTAATGCGCTCCTAAATTTTTTGACTTAGGAGCACATGTGCTCCTTAGGGAAAAGGTAAGCGTCAAGCCCTGTTCAGAGTGACTGGAAATTTCAAGGCTGCTGGTTGGATCTAAACTCTTCAGGAAGTTGGCCCCTCAAGAGGAGGATTGGACACTTCTGATTTCACATTTAAACAGCTTTCAAAACCCATTTTACTTTTGTATGATAAAGATCTTGCAACTCTGAGTGAAACAGGATATTAAATGAAAAAAAAGGGGCGTGACTTGATTTTATCCATCAGGGATTGATTGGATCATGAAAAGTGGGTGTTCCAGAACAGAGCTAAACCTGAATGTGAGTTTGCAGTTAATTGTGAAACTTTTGAGGAAGGTTTTAACATGGAGGCAGAAGGGCAAATTCACCCTCAAGACAATTTCAGCAAATCTCAAAGGTAAAACTTTTTATTCAAACATATTATTTGTTATTATTGCCACAATATTAAAGTTAACCCACGTGGTCTTGCCTATTGATATTAGCCTAATTAGCCTTGCCTAATTATATTGAACCAAGAAGTAAATTGGGTCAATTCTTATTTCATGTTGACTTTAACCCAGTGTAAGATGTCTTACATTGAGGTGTCTCTGTGCTATATTCTCCAAGGTGAACCTCTCCACTCTTTTGAGTCTCTCGTGGAACATTATAGATCCTCTGTTGGACAGCAGATTGAGCTCCTCCATCATCAGATCCCGAGGAACACTGATCTTCTTCCCCAGGTTCAAACATACTGATTTACATGTACAGATATGTTGAAATGCATTGATTTCAATCACAGAACAACTATCCCTTATGACATTACAATGTTATAAACTAGTAATTACAGCACTATAAACTAGTAATTACATACCATTCTCCTGAACGTTGATAAAAAAAACTATTTTTATAGACATTTACTGGTTTTCATTAATACTGTATGATCATTCATAATTAATATCATCAAAAGCACGTCTAACATTCTCTGTCATCATTTTGGTTCTCCAATCGTGAGCACAATATGTGCGACTGTGATTAAATCATTAAATTTGACACAGGCATCTGGGTGTAACCTCAGCCTGCTGTTTGATCAGTAATGTTTAAGAGGGTTCAGATCTTTCCCAGTCAGGCGTGGATGAGTCATGATCTCCTGAAGTAAAGCATTTAGTCTCCTGCTGTCATATTACATTACAAACACCCTTACTGTTTTGGAAACCAAGTTAAAGCAGTTGAGACATGCCAGAGCAGAAAGTGAAAATTTGGCTCTCTGTTTTCACTTATCAGACTGTTTTCCTTTTTTCCCCCACACGTCACAGTGCTGTTGCTTTCAAGCTGATTTCATTGAATTAGTCTTATCCATTCAGATGGTGTGCTGTTTGAAGAAATGTAGCTTTTTTTCCTGCTTCTGATGTGTCTTACCTCCATCTGTGTCCGAACACAGCTCCTGTTGCTCTTTCTTGGGTACGTCAGTGTGTGGCACAGGCATGGTGATATTAATAGTATCCAGCCTTCAATAAAACCGGTCCAGTAAGATTAATAATTTATTTTCATTTTTTCCCAACTAAATGAATCTGATTTGACCTTTTCTTTGTGGTAGATATATATGTATTCCTTTGATCACAAATCAGGCTTGAAAACACTTGTTTAAACTGAGTCGCATAGGTCACAGAACAAACAAATCCTTTGATTACAGCAAAACTTACCAATTTAAAATCCTGTGTTCGCCTTTATGCCAGTCTTGATGATGTATCCCGTCCAGAGGTAGAAATGCTTATGTGAGCCCACATCAGACACACTGTGAACCCTCTTTTTGCCCTGGTTAGATCACTGTCTTATTATAGCAAGTACAGTGTGTATCTAATGGGCTTGGATTAGCACAGTGGAGCTTCAGCATCCACACTAATGAAAATTTGATCCACTGGCCATAATACTAAGTGAGCAGACTGGTGACCGGGGAGGAAGGCAAGACTCGTTTCCAAGTATGTTTGCCTCTGAGGTTCAATACCTTTTGCTGCAGACATGCGAGGGGTCTGAGAAGGGGCTACAATTTTTTTTTTTCAGTGTTTGGCTAAATAGAGTGCTGCAGGGATAACCTATTTTTGTAGGCCAAACCTGAAAATAAGCATTTCATCACTTATGGTTTAATTGCCCTGAAGGTTTTTTGAATGGGTTTTTGGTTAAATGCCTGAAATAAAGTCTGTGGTTAACATAAGCTCAAGATATTTTCACCTTTTACTTTCACATCATAAAATACATCAGTAATACATCCCTTGTGATTGTTTTAAAGCTTTTACTTGTCTTAAAAAAAACATTTGCATCGGCTAAATGGGACTACAGAGGTTGTTGGAGACATTAAACGTTAGATTAAAAAGTTTATAATCAAACTCTTGCAACATTTTCTTACTCAAACTTTTATGGAAAATGCTTAATGGTGGTGACGTTATAGTCATGTGAATTTGGTTAGTTTGTTTATATAGCCAAAGAGTAAATTTTTACTTTGTGCGATTGTATTTAGGATTTAAAATTCATGAAAGTTGTGTTAATTTGTGAAGATTAACATCATGATAATCAAACCATTGTTGGTCATAGAGATTTTTTTATGCAATAATCCAAAAGCCAATGGAAAAATCCTCTCTGGTTTTTGTGAATGGAACCAGGATGATGCTAACTGACAGGTTGGCCTACAAAAATACATAATATGTGAATTATTTAGAAAACAAGCATTTGCTCTTATGTTATATTCCTTGAAAATGTTTTTTTTTTTTTTAGATCTTTCAAAAATGTTGGAAAACTTGGCAAAAAACTAGCATGACTTGTCTAGGATCTTGTTTGAATTAGAATCAAAGAAAATTTTAAACAACTAGAGAAAATTTAATGTCACAATTTCATTTCACATAATCATAAACAGGTTGTCCACACAGGATAATCATAGAAACTATCAAATCCAGTCATACTGAGACAAAAAAAAAAACAAACAAACAAAAAAAAAACATAGCTTTGACAGATCATCTTAGACAAAATACAAGAGTTTTACTCTGTTAGAGATAATTCTCCAGTGAGACAACTATCAAAACAGCTGAAGAATATATTTGTGATAGATACACGATACCTCATTCTTATTTTAGGCTGCAAATCTTGCTTGTGTGCATTATTTATGCCTTGGTATGTCATATTTCTCGAAAACATGACAGCAAAAGCATGATTTACAGATTTTAAAGAAAGCTTGTCTAGTCAGAGAGCAATAAAAACTCTCTGGAAGAGCATAAGAAATAAGAATGGGAAAAATTATTTGTTTTGTTTAATTTACTGCCAGTCTCTGTTGGCAGCCAGTTTACAAACAGGAAGATAGATCATTAATATATTTACCAAAAAAAAAAAGAGTTTTACAAAGTTAATTTTTTTTATACGTGGTTTACATTAACAGAAGAATCAGAGCAATTGTACAAAATAACACTTGGAAGTGAGCAGATTCATTTCTTCTTATTTACAATATTGTTGCTGATCCAGTTCATGCCATCCTGAAAGAAAAAAAAACCCAATGTGTGAAACTATTCCTATAAGGGTAAAACTGAAATAAATTCACTATATATTTACAAACCTGTACGCCCTCCCCAGATACGGCAGAACAGGCCTGGATCTGCCACTCTCTGTCCCGGTATGTGTGGAGGTTGAGGCCCTCTGCGATCTCACTGGCCGGAGAGGCTGTGGCCAGGTCCTGTTTATTGGCAAAGATGAGCAATGGCACACCCTTCAGGTTCTCCTCATCGATGAGCTCTGAGAGCTCCTGTGGAAGAAGGTCAACACAGAGGAGTCAAAAAGACTGTAATCAGCACCACATAGGGGTTATTATATGGTGAGTACTATTTGGCCGATACTATGGTTGTATAGTGTGTATACCAAGGATTGAACCTAAGACTATGCCCTTAAAAAAGCCAATGGGTACCAGCAACTGTTTAGTTTCCCACTTTCTTAAAAATATCTTCTTTTGTGTTCAGCAGAAGAAAGAAATTTATAAAGGTTTGGATCAACTTGAGAGTGAGTATATGAGTCATGAGTGAATCATTTTTTGGATGCAACCTTTAAATGAGGAATTCTTCCAACTGTTTTTAAAATACATTAATAAATCTATTAATACATTTTATCTTCAAATTCTCATTTTGTTGGCCTGATAGAAATGTGTTTCCCTGTCACTTCTCATTTCCACCTTTATGAGGTTTTTAAACTCAGTTTTTCTCTAAAAAGCTTACCGTTTGTACATAAGAATACCAAACTAATTGTTAAAAATGTCTTTTGATTTTCTCAGAAGCAAGAGCAAAGTAAAATTCCCGATTGTAACACTTATTGTAAACTATATATAGTTTAACTTTTTACTTTGTGCGATTGTATTTAGGCTTCAAAATTCATGAAAGTTGTGTTAATTTGTGAAGATTGTCATGATGATAATTAAACCTTAGTTGGTCATAGAGCTTTTTTATGCAATAATCCAAAAGCCAATGGAAAAATCCTGTCTGGTTTTTGTGAAGGGAACCAGGGTGATGCTAACTGACAGGCTGCCCTACAAAAACATAATATGTGAATTATTTAGAACAACAGCATTCACTCTTAGGTTATATTCCTTGAAAATGTATATATATACTTTTATAGAGGGGAAGTTAAACATTATGTTAGGGAGCAAGTCCAAAAATAATGTAACTCAGGCAAATAATTGGCATTTCAACACTCTTCAGATTAAGGAACTAATTAATGATGTGCAATAAAAAGTTTAAAGCTATTAAAATATATCCTTTAAAACCAGAAAGGCTGTTTTGAAAACATTTTCCTTTAAAATCATCTAATTTAGAAATTAGATACATAGAATGAGATCTCCTTTGTTCTGTGCTGACAGCTCTTTCAGTTGAGCCTGGAGACTAAAGATATCCAGCCTGTGCATATTACAAGTGAAAGATATTAGGGGCGGATTGCTTGACGTATAAATATATCAGATAAAATGCTTTTCAAGAAAAAAAAAAAAAAAGTAGAAGCTGTGATTGTCACAGATGTATAGTCTTACCAATCCTGTTTCCTCAAATCTCTTTTTGTCTGCACTGTCAATCACATAAATCTAAAAAAGGGAGAGAGAAAAGGAACTATTAAAGAGAAAAAAGCTTTTTGACTGATACACAAAACAGAAATGTAATTACATATGTGATTGTATATACTCTCACAACATGGTCAATGTCTTTGAGAAAGTTAACTTCAGAAACTTCTGCCTGAACACTGCTGTCATACCAATAAATCTGTGTTCTCCAGGTACTTCTTCCAGAATGGTCGAATCTTCCTCTGTCCTCCAATGTCCCACACATTCAGCTTCATGCTATCACAGGTCACACTTTTAATGTTGAAACCCTGAAAGAACAAAATTAGCACATGATACAGCTGTGGCTACACTCAAAAAAAAGAAAAAGAAAAAAAAAAGAGCTTTTTTAAAGTTTTTTTTTTTTTTTAAAGTTTTACGCAATTTAAATAATAGTACAATTCCGTCAAATTGATTTGAATAATCCTTAAGTATTTTAACTGAAACAATCCTTAATCAGTTATTCAATTCAAATCGAATTTAAAAAAGTTTACGCAAATCGTAATACTTTAACTTTTTTTTTGAGTGTATGTCACTTTAAGATTATATTGGGAGAAATAAATCTGAATTTATCTCACATTGTAACTTTCCCAAAGTGGCTTTAAATCTCACAATTTTGATTTTATATATCCTGCTTGTGACTTTAAATCTTGCAGTTGTGACTATGTCTAGAATTATAACGTAAATCTCACAATGTGACTTTATATCTCATGATTGTGTCTACACATCACAGTTGTGAATTTAAATCTCACAATTATGACTTTATTTCTCACAATGTGACTTAAATCTCTAATTGTGAATGAATATCTCACACCTGTGACTTTAAATCTCACAATATGGCTTTAATTCTCACAATTGTACCTATATATCACAACTGTAAATTTAGAAACTCACAACTGTGATGACATCTTGACTTCATATCTCACAATTTCAATTTCTCACAATTTGTGACTTGATATCTCACACTTGTGACTTTAAATCTCACAGTGTGACTTTAAATCTCACAGTTGTGATATATTGTCACAATTGTGAGATTTAACTTGAGTGTGACTTGATATCTCATAATAGTGACTTTAAAGGGATAGTTCACCCAAAAATGAAAATTCTGTTATTAATTACTCACCTTCATATCGTTCCAAACCTGTAAGACCTTCTTCGGAACACAAATTAAGATATTTTTTGAGTATATTCGGGTCAGAAAGCTCTCGGATTTCATCAAAAATATCTTAATTTGTGTTCCGAAGATGAAAGGAGGTCTTATGGGTTTGGAACGACATGAGGTTGAGTAATTAATGATATAATTTAAATTTTTGGGTGAACTATCCCTTTAAATCTCATAGTTTCGATTTTATATTTTGACTTTCTGTCTCACAATGTGATCTGAATCTCACAACCGTGACAATATATCACAACTTCAATTCATCTCACAATTGTGACTTGAAATCTCACAATGTGACACAAATCCCAAAATTGTGACTATATATCACAAGTGTAATTTTAATTCTCACAACTCTGACTTTATGTCTCACAGTTGTGACTTGATATATAATAACAGTACTTTAAACCTCACAGTGTGACTTTAAATCTCACAATTGTGACTTTATATATTTCACATTGACTTAAACCTCCCAGTGTGTGTTTATATCTCACAACCCTGACTATATCTCGTAATTATGACTTTATACATCCCAATTGACTTAAATCACATAATGTGTCTTTATATCTCATAGTTGAAACTATACGTATCTTATAGTGTGGCTTCTTATATTACGCATTTCTTATTTTAAACTTTATTTCAAAGTTACCTTCTTAGTTTTTTACTATGAAGCAGAAACAGGCTTCCATAATGAAGGCTTGATTAGGCCACAATCCTAATCACACACAAAACACCAGATAGAGGCACAATGTATTTAAACTCTCCTAGTCTAAATTTATCCTGGCCCTCAGCAGCCTCCAACTACTGAGACTTTATGGTTAAGTAATCTTTAACCGTGGGATTAAAGACACTGTTGTGATGCTATTCTTAGAGAGGATCTTCTCTCCCCACAGGCCTCAGCTCTTTACAGCTTTAACTGGCTGCAGCATGTAATGTCTGTTAACATAACACATGCTAAATAGCAAATAGTCTCACATTACGTCCCAGGATATTTTAAGTAATCAAGTAATGGTTTACCAACAACTTAACTAGTAGCAAGCTGTGAGCAGCAGAGTTAAAAAAAAAAATTCCATGCTAAATGTTGTGCTAACAGCCATCAGTTGCAGCAGTTCTACAAATGAATGATACTGTCAATCAATGACGCATGAATTCAGACTTTTATACATTGATATTAGAGACTTTCTTGTCATATGTGTTAGCTCTAGTTAGCTGACTTTATGCTAATAACTAGCACTAATACGCACAGCGATGGTGTATTAGTGCTCTATCCCTGACCCCTCAACAGTAAACAGAGCGGTAAACCAGACTGACCACATTTGATCCTATTAACTTTCTTGGAAGATTGAGATGTTATGTCTATTTATACCATTTACTTGGATAGTAGTTTTTTTTTTCTAGGACAGTATCCGCCATCAAGTGGTTAACTAGCTGTGATTGTAGTCTATGCTTTTTTGTCTCATGGGTTGTAGGTGAAACAACATTAAAAGTATCACTTTTGTCATGCTACGGTGACACATACAATTAATCACATATATTTTTCAGGGGGTCAAAGGGCAAGACTAAATGCTTTTTTGACGACAACTGAAACAGCTGACATTTAACCATGATTTAACCATTTAACGTTATAAAGGTTAAATCTGTACATCATTTCTAAATGGACGTTGTGTTCACCTCAGACTAAAAGGTTACTGTCTAAGAAGCTGTGTATTCTGACAAAATACATTTTCTGCAAATTGCATATAAAGTGAAAAAAAATATTATAATATTATTGATGGGACTGAGGATTGATATATTGATTTGTGTGTTTGCTTTAATATTTTAACAGTATTTTAATTGTATTTTCATAACAGAAATAACCATTGGGTATAACTTAAGAATGGAAGTCCATGTTCACCCCAAACTTAAACAAAGATAATTAAGACTTTTTTCCTCATAATTGTGACATATTCACTATTTCACTTTGTATGTCATAATGTATTTTATTTTTTGCAACTGCAAATTTATTTCTCATAGTTGTCAGTTTATTTCTCATATTTCTCATATTCTTCACTTTTTAAAAAATATGCTATAAAATATTATTATATTATATTCCTTTTCCAGTATACTTTGTTTTTTCTCTCTCTTAGGCAGATCCCCAAAAAGTTACCCCAAAGTCAAAGACGTGATCATGTCAAACTTTTTAAGGGGTTTTTCACAGTATTATTCATCCACAGTCTGTCCTCTTTGTCACTGATTAACCTGATTCATTTATATTGGTTGTACAGTCTAGTGTTATCCAAGATGCTGCTAAAGATACACATTGGTTTCATGCCAAAGAATGACTTTACCACTATCATTTACAATTCTGTATGGTAACTAAACTGAAGTGTAACTGTCAAATGCTTTGATAATATTTCTACTGAATTTGTTAAACAGTAAAAAAGCACAAGAAATGTGTTAACATTCCACACCAGCTAATAACTTCACACCTTTCTACAGCCTCAGCAAATTAGGCTGAATTACCCATGAGACATGTTTTTGCCATTCATAACACATCATTAAAAAGTAAATGTACATTCTGGAATGGCAAAGGGCTGTGCTGCATTTATAACCACATGTGTCCTGGTTGTCAAAGTAACACTTTTTTTTGAACAAGCATAATTAAGAAAGTGCAAGAACAAACTGTAAAAAATCTAGTGCTTTGAAAGTCCTTCGTGGCTGCTCTTCTCACCTGAGTTGGAGTGATGGTGTTCACATCTTCGGAGGCGAGTTGTTTTAACAAAGTGGTTTTTCCGGCGTTATCGAGACCGAGAAGAACTATTCGCAGCTCTTGCTCAGTAGTGCCTTTTAGCTTCTCAATGACTGAAAACAAACCCTTGAAAACAAACATTTGTGCCTAAAAGATCTAATTAAAGTTTCATTTGAAGTTTTAGGTACATCCATGAAATCTCCTATTCATCACAATGATGTGTATAACATTAATAAAAAACTATTATTTGATTCAAATAGGCCCTTCCAGCAGATCAAAACATGTACCTTTTGGACTTCTCCCATAGTGCCGTGAATTTTGTGGTAGGAAGAGGATGCGGAGAGAGATGGAAAGGCGCAGCTACATTCTATGCAGGGTATATCCAGGTAAGTGTTTGGTTTTCTTATCTGTCCACTGTTTCCTGGATCCTCTTCCCTCAGAGTACTTGTTCTTCACTTCACAGGGTGCAGTACCTTTCCTTCTCTACGCGCCTGGCCTTCCTCATATGTGACATAGGGGAGGATGTGGAGGTGGGTGAAAGTGGGGGAGGGGTTGGATTAGTAGGCCACAATTAGCAATCTCTCCGCCCGCCTCCCCTCCACTCGTCTCCTCCAGCACATCTTCAGCATTAAAGACTTACCTGGATTATCCTTAACAACCACCTGCTTCAGGACAGGCCACTGAGACTCTGTGCTCTCTTATAGTCTTCACTATGTTGTCTTCTTGATCCTTTCTTTTAACATTTACAAGCTTGGATGGCCCTCATATCCCACTTGCTGTTTTCTGGAGCAATAAATTACAAGGACAAACAAACTAAGCAAATAATATGAGATAAGATCTCATGTCATTTTCAATCATTCTTGTTGTTTAAGAAACAGTGAATGCAGCCTCACAATACCTCTCCCAAGCAGCAGAGGGCAGTAGTGTTTATATTTGAAATTAGGGTTCTTCAGGGTGTAATGTGAGGTAAGGGAACAGTGTTAGGGTGGGGATCAAGAGATTAGGGTTGGCTAATAGAGTGCTGCAGGGATGACATACAGTACATTCGTAGGCTAAAACCTGGAAACAAGTTTGAATTTTAAGCACTTCCGGTTCTATCGTCCTGAAGTCAATGGGATTTTGAATGGGTGTTTGGTTAAATGCCTGAAATAAGGTCTGTGGTTCACACAATGTTTTATCTTAAACCTTTTATATTTCAATACTATTATTTTTATGTTATATTTTAAGTTTAATAACAATAGGATTTAAGAAAGCACAAAATAGAAGATACATAAAAATAATATCAATAGGCTACTAAAAATATAAATCTAAAATCTTAAAAAAAAAAGGACCTGGATAGTTGCTAGTAAAATTTTCATTGCATTTTCATGTGACTGCCGAATAATGTCACATGACATTTATAGCTCAGGTGATTGGCTTGCCATTCTTACCAAAACACTAGCGTAAAAGTTATTTTGTATAATTTTTGAGCTTCTGTTTAGCAGTCAAATAAGAATTCTCAAGTGAAGTAAACCAATAAACCACTCTAGTTATTCCACTATAGTCACAGTGTCAAGACCACTTATCATCCCTGTATTTAGTTCTCTTACAGGGCTTGAAATAGAGAGTCTTTATTCCAAGATTCCACTTCATATTGAATCTTTAAAGCTATTTTCTCTTCCTACATAAGACCTCAGTAGATACAGGCAAGCTGATAAGGCTTCAGATCTGTTTCGGTAGCAGTATAATAGAGGCCATCATCAAGACTTCATCTTTCCCTTGCAGGAACACTTCCTATGAAATTATTAGAAACGGTCCTTCCTTCCCTTTATATTACTCCAAAGAGCCACAATATTCCTTTCTCCCTGTTAATGAAAGCAATGGGGAGCATCTCTATCCACAGAGCAGTCAGAATCCAGACTCACAATGCTGAAGTTCCCTGGTGCATCCCATAGGTCCTTATCACTGCTCTGCAGACGTACTGCACTCTATTGTTGGCTGTTTGCTCTTGTAGGGATTCTATAATATTCTGAGGAATTACGAACCACTGAATGACCAACCAACTCCACCAAAGATGTTAACCTAGCATGGATGATGGATCAGCTTCTCTTGTTGCTGCCTTTACTGCCCATCATCTTTTGCATGAGCAAAGCTTTGAAAGTTATTACTCATTCTATGGTGATAAGTAGCGTCTCTGACATTTCCAACAATCTAGCATGTTAATTATGGCAACATCATTAGCAAAAAGTACATTAATTTCAGTCTCCATGATTACATTAGCCAACAAGTCACATATATGCGTCGACTTGACTGAAATGAATTGATCCCTTAGGAAAATATACAATCACAAATGAGATCTCATTAATATCATTTCTCTCCAACAGCATAGAGATTAGAGTTAAAGCAAATATAGATGTTTGCTCTCCTGCTTCTTACATTTATTTATTTTTTCCTAAGCAAAAGGTAGTTTAAAAAGCAATCTTGACATTGTCACACACTGTACTTTTTTGTACTTTTTAAGCTCTTAAATTCTGAGGCTGGAACGAGGTGCTATGAAGCATGTGCAAAAATTAAACCAAAAAATTATCTTTTTAAAGAAATGCAATTTATCAAAATTGGCATTTATGAAAATATTACTGTTTCAAATAAGTTCTTTTGAAATGTCAATTCATCAAAGAAAAGTACCACGGTTTCTATGAAAATATTAAGCAGCACAAATGTTTTTAACTTAATAATAAGAAGAAATGTTTTTTGAGCAGCAGCATATCAGCATATTAGAATGATTTCTGAAGGATCATGTGATACTGGAGACTGGAGTGATGATGCTAAAAATTAAATAAATTATATTTTAAAATACATTAAAATTGAAAACAGTAGAAAAAAAATAAGAAAACATTTGAAAGGTAGTTTATAATTATTGAAAATATATACAGTACATATGCATTTTAAATTATAAATAATAATTTCAAAAATTATTACCATTTTAGTCTGCTTTCTACAATTTGAAGTGATGAAATCAGTTATTTCATTAAAAATGGATTCATAGTTTTATGTTCAGTAATTGAATAGTAATTAATTGTAATCTACTTGAATGGTGGATTTAAAAAAATGCCATTATTTTGCACATATTTGTTTAGTTTTTTTTTGTTTTGTTTTTTGGAATATGGTCTTTCTACTTGAAAACATATAGCAGGCTTCATATTTTATATTACACAAGGGGATCATAATATTTGGGGATCTGTGGCCTCAAAAAGTTTGCAAACACTTGCAACAAGATTAACTAGTTTACATTGTCCACATTTGTTATAGCTTTACACTCAGACTGTATGTCAACAGTTTTCCTCATTTGTGCCTTTATTTTGTTGTTTCTCTATGGTTATTCTTCATATAAACATAACTGCTATTTCCACTAAGTTGTCCCAAGCTCATAATGTGACTGAATCTAATTTAAAAATGCTTCTATTCCATAACACATCGCTGTCATTTTAAAACTATACACATATAATAATTTTCATTATTCAGTATTTCTTCTGAGTTGCGACAACCAAGTCTGTTAGTTTAAGTATCTGAATATGAAGATCATGACAAACTCTTTCTTTCGTTTTTGCTAAGGGTCATTAATTACCACATTTGCTTTCTCTTCAAACACACAGGAACACAAATGCCTTTGTTGCTGGCTGAGCTCATCTCTCCAGCTGTGAGAGCGATGGAGAGTGGGATGGTGAATGGGCTTATGGCCGCATGGACTGCTGCACTGATGAATTGAGAGGAACAGGTGTCAGCCATCTCAGAACAGAAGGAGCTTTGGTGACGCAAACCAGAACTGGTTCTGGATGGTTTTCTGGTCTGGACCTGCTTTGGGCAGTTTGGACGATTGGCTGGACACGACGGTGAAGAAAAACGTCTTCATAAAGCACTACACAAAATCAGAGTCTCCATTTGACAATAAACCTTTGAACGTCTATATGACTGATCATGACTTAATTACTGTTAGTATCTTTACACAAGAAGAAAGTTTCTATTTAGGAGCTACTGTACAGAATAAAGGCCCATCAGGGACCATAAAAACATCACAATAATCCACAAATGAATCCACAAGATTTCAGCTGATAAATTAATAAAGTCTTGTGAAGCAAAAAGCTGAGTTTGTAAGACTCAAATCCATCATTAAAGCATTTTAACTTTAAACCTTCAGTGGTAAAGTCCATCCCCTGTTGTCCTCTCACGTCATTTGTTTAGAACTGTTTTTGCTTTTGGATTATTGTTAATTTTTCCAGCTGTTTGGACTCTCATCCTGACGGCACCCATTCACTGTAGAGGATCCATTGGTGAGTAAGTGATGTAACGTTAAATTTCTCCAGATCTGTTCTGATAAAGAACATCTACATCTTGGATGGCAGCAGTAATGTGTAATGTGTGTAGTCTAATGGTACAGTTTGATCTTGGCATTAAATGTTTACCATGTATTACCATTATGTAAAAGAGTGGTTATGACATTTTAATAACTATTTTTGTGTTCCAGTCAAAATGTCCTGGATTATAGAGCTTTGCATTGCAAGAGGTTAAAGATGATGAAAAAAATTTCACCAAATCACCTGTGGAAAGTGTTTCAGATAGATTGACCAAATGTAGACATGCAAACATTTGAGACAAACACTTTTTTATGATAACTGTACATTTTATTTGTGTCTGACGGATGGTCAGTCATGCCCAGGCTTCTCTCGATGATTGTTGCCTGAATGTGCGTCAGTGTGTTTTCCTTCTCAGTGACTTTTATACCCAGCAGCGTTGTGTTTTATGATGTTTGCACAGTGACACGTTGTTTCTGTGAGCCCAGAAGTTCTAGCGCAGATTTTGTATTACCTCACTGGTCTCCAGCACACAGCCAGCTTCATCATGGAGATCTCTCTGTCTCACCACCAACAGAAACCATCCGTCCAGTCCAAGGAAAAGGTACTAGATTTCCCTTTCACTATACTTACCTGTGCTATACAACTGGTAGGGTGGAAACATCTGGGTCATGATGGGATATTATTGAGATTCTTTATGTTTAGGGTATAGTTATTCAAAACTGTGAATACTCACTTGTTTCTTTTTCATCTTAATTGGATTTCTGCTTTTTGCAACTATAAATGCAAGTTCCGAGTATGGATGTGCATGGGCAAAATTGAAATAACTGAATATGTGTTGACCTAATGAAACTCTGCGATTGACTTGGTCCCAATGGTGGTAAATCTACTTTTTCATAAAAGGCATTCATGAAAGAAATTAATTAAAATGATTTATTGTTTGTGTGAGGATATGGATGGAGCACTATGATGTGAAATATTGCTGTAATATTGCTGTAATATAATATAATATAATATTTATTAAATTTTATTTTTTGACTTATTAGTATCTCTGTCTGTCAGAACCATAGAAATAATGAAAAATCTCCTTATTTTTATATTTTACACACACACACACACACACACACACACACATACATATACATATATTCCTAATTATCTATAATATCTATAATACAGAAATACTGTCAAAAAATATTGTGAGATTTACTTGAATTCACCCCAATATGATGATATTTTTTGTGTGTGAATTTTGAATCAGAGGACCTTGAGTTTCAATGAAATCACTAGAGGGTTCTCAATTCTTGCTCGACACAACTCTTTTCGAAGGACTCTTGGGAGACACAACACCCTTTCAGACAGTCACCCACGCACCCTCAACAAGGTAAAACCTTTTAAAAAATTTCAGAAGAGCCCTCATTTCCTCATCTCTCTACTGTTGCCAAGCACATGGAGTTCCTGCCATGCTAGCCATTACCTGAAATTCCAGTAATGACTTTCAAATGTTAGGTTGAATCATCTCAAAATGACGGACTTGATTGTGTTCGATAGCAACTTGATTGACATTCACCAAGAGAAGTGCAGCGGTATTTTGGTCATGATTGCTTGAACGATAATTTTTTTAAATCTAATCTAAATGTGCTCTTTCAGAACCAGACAGGAATTCTGCAAATACATTTTAATAACAATACAACAAATGTTAAATGTCACGAATACACGATCATTTCTTTTCAATGACCGTTCTTCTACAAAAATGACTTCATTCATTATGTAATGATGGAAGAACTGCAGCCATGGTTTCACTGTTAAAATGTTCAAAAAAGAGCTCTGTCTGAAACATGCCCACACTTCCTCTTGCGGCATGTTACCATGGTAAGACTTCCTGTTCAAGCAGGAAGTTATATTGTGCTCAGAGCACATCTCATACGCACATCAGAAACAACTCACTCATGCACTCATTAATAATCTAAAGTACATGAGAATCAAAGGATATGTCTCTGAAAGGGAACAACATTGGGATATCCAACGGACTTAAGGTATGTTCAGAGGGCGTGACACTGTAAAGGTGTGTGTTGGTTTGTGTGCGCAAACAGAGAACTGCCACAAAATATGAATATGATAATGAAAATGCGCTTGGTAACAATGAGCTGACTATTTTTTAACCTTATCAGGTCAGGTTATAAGGCTAAAAGTGGCCTTGAACAAGCTAATGTAGAGTTGCAACTACTTTCTTTCATTCAGGGTGAAAAAATAATAGTTTTAAAAAGTCTTTTTTGGCACTTCTGCTTGATTCTTTAGTGCAGATCATTGAAGATATAAGCTCTACTACATTACCCTCTGTGAATGAGAAGATCAGAGGACAATAATATCAGTTAATATGCAATTTGGGGGGAAAATGAGCAGCCATTTTGTCTCAGACTCCAATTCTGTGTCACATTTTGTTGCTTGCGAGCGGAGAGCTCTTTCTGTCTCAATCGCCTGCAGGCATCGAATCAAATGACATTCATTTCCAAAGAAATGTGCTTCAACTGAGTCTCAAATGCCACAGATGACTGTACGCCATGATCCAATATATATATTTTTGATTAGTGTACTTTATTACAACTCTGATCAATATTATTTCATTTTTCCTACAGACCCTGGCTGTTTCAGATGGAGGTGAGTTATGCATTAATAATGGTTTTTAAAGGGGAGATGATTTCCTCCATTAAGTAGCTTCAAAGGCATCAGGGGAAAACTGTGTTTTCATACTTTATCCATGTGGCTGTTGAGCAGCAGTAATGCAGTCAAACATCTAGGTTTAGCACTTTACCATTGACCTGTTCACATCTGGTTTTGGGGGGCAGGTGTAACCACATCAGTTTCCTCTCTCTGTTCAAGTGTCATAATGAGACCGGGAGAGAAAAAAAAACAGGTAGGCAGACAGACAGACATAGGTATAGAAAGTCATGTGACTGTCTGGAAGTGAGGACAATCATCGATAGCACCAGTATAATCATCAAGCGCCTGATGCTAGTCATCAGTGTGACTCTAAATCATGCTTGGGAAATTCCTCTACTGCATTTCAGTGCCACAAAACCAAGTGACGAGTGAAGTGCTGGAATAACAGAAGAGAGCTGTAGAAAGTGTCATTAACAGTTTTTTTCGGTAGCATTTACCCCGGCGAGACAGTTTAGCAGTGCACAAACATGAATAGTACAGAAAAAGAAGTGTCAGATTGATGAGCTGATTATTTAGCATGTCTCACACATTTCCACAGCCTGAGGAAGACAAAACTGGGCTAAATTAGCTCATGCGCCCATTGACAAAAGATTGAGATTCACTGACTGACATGTTTGTACATTGTTTTTTTTTTCACTGTATTATATGCAGTGCTTTTGATTTGACATTACATTGACATTACACACAGCCTTTTTGTAAAACCAAAACCCTCCTAAATGTGAACATATCAAAACAATATGTGACCCTGGACCACAAAACCAGTCATAAGTAGCACGGGTATATTTGTAGCAACAGCCATATGTGAAAGAAAAAAAAAAAAACATTGTACATTGTATGGGTCAAAATTATCGACTTTTCTTTTATGCCAAAAATCCTTATAATAAGTAAAGAACATGTTCCATGAAGATATTTAGTAAATTTCCTACTGTAAATATATAAAAACCTAATTTTTGATTAGTTATATGCATTGCTAAAAACTTTGTTTGCACAACTTTAAAGGCGATTTTCTCAACATTATGATTTTTTTGCACCCTTAGATTCCAGATTTTCAAATAGTTGTATCTCAGCCAAATATTGTTCTAACAAACCATACATCAATGGAAAGCTTATTTATTCAGCTTTCAGATGATGTACAAATCTCACTTTCACAAAAATGACCCTTATGACTGGTTTTGTGGTCCAGGGTCACATATTTAGTGTAATATAATTTTTCAGATAAAGTGGGACAGATCCACAGAATTTTTTTTGTGATTTCAAGTTTATAGCATGCATATAAAAAATATTAAATTGAAATCTTTTTTTTTTTTTTTTTTTTTCTTGGAAGTTTGAATCTGGTCAAATTTTGTTGTTTTGTCCCCTTGTCAGCTTGATCAAGGCCTACCAGGTCAATCACCAGCTGGTAGTTCATCTGATACATCATTTATTCATCTAATGACCATAAATGATGAAAATGGTTACCCTAGAAACAATGTAAAAATAACTACCATAATAAGAAACACACCATTATTTCATTACAGAAAAAAGGTACAAAAGATGTCACTGGGGTGGTACCCTTTCAAAAGGTACAAATATGTACCACTTTGGTACTAATATGTACACTTGAGGTACTAATATGTACATTTAAAGTATTAAAGGGGTCATGACATGGATTTTTAAAATTATTATAATATGTTCCTTGAGGTTTTCTTATAACATTAATAAAGTTTTTTTGTTTTTTTTTGCACAAAAAAAAAAAGTGGAAAAAAATTATTACTTTCAACCTTCATTCTGACCCTCTCTCTAAAATGACCTGTTTTTAAGGGGCATAATCAGCCACTGTTATGATTGGCTAACGTCATTGCATAGGAAACAGTATCAATGCCCCCTCGCTACTGAATGTAAGTGTGTTGACAACACAATCAAAATAAAACGGTCATTTCCAGCAAAGCATTATGAAATCATTTACTTTTGGTATGCAGCTGCAGTCAGATCTAGTACAGCTTCCTATTTCAACAAATGTTTCTTTGTGAATTCTCCATGACACTGTGCCTCGTTTACAAAACAAAATGCTCCAATCAATCCTCTGGCATGATCCGGGGTACCATTAAAAATGACCTATCCATTTGTTCCTTATGGGATCCTTCTGATATCTGTACAAAGATGCAAACGAGCTGTTTAAACCAAATGCGTCAAAGCAAACATTCTTTCACTCCATTTGTCTTATTGATAGACTCAAGAGCGTGGACTGTATAAGAAAGCGAATGCTCATCTGTATACTGTATCTAGTGTTGACAAGTTAGCGGCAGTGATTGTAATTTCTATTTGTTTTTGATGCGATGCGACACTCGCATTCAAGCGTAATCAAGTGTCAAGCCATTAAGTGTCTGAATGCTAGTGGGCGGGGCCTATGGTGAGAAGATGAATATTTGTCAATGTGTTGCTCTGGAGGCAGTGTTTATGCAAACGACTATGCCCAGGTGACGTTCCCTTCCCCTTCAGATCCAAAATGAGCCGTTTTTGGAGCTTGTTTAAATAAATGCTTGTTTATAATGAAGAGGATGTTTAAAGCTATGAAACTTGCAGGAAGTTTTAGTGGTACAAAGACCTCTTATATGCCAAAAGATCAAGGCAAATTTGATTTCTCATGTCATGACCCCTTTAATATGCACCTTTTAAGGGTAATGAGGTACAAAGGTGTACCTTTTGAAAAGGTACTGCCTTAGTGACAGCTTTTGTACCTTTTTTCTGAAAGACCATTTATGGATAAACACTCTTGTAAAAAAAAGTCCAATTTAGCATGCTTTTAAGCAGAGTGAATATTATGACATAATAATGTGTTTAAGTGTAAATTGAATGCAATGTTTTTAGACACTTAACTGAACGTTGATTGCAATTAGACAAATTATATTTATTATATTATATTATAGTTTATATAGCTTTTTGACCCACTTCAGCTGGCCTACATCTTTATATGTAATTTCACAATTTATCCTATTGTCTTTGAAATGTGGTTTAAGTGTCTGCCTAACATTTATGGTAAACTAAAATATACTTTATTAAAAATTAACAAATTAGGAACAATGATAAAAGTGTACGGTTTTGTTGGCTTTTTATTTTGTTAATATTTAATATTATATTTTCTGCAAATGTATTTATTTTATAATGAATGCTCTTTAACATCCTATTTGTCTCATGGGTGATAGAACTGAATGTACTGGAAACAGATGATCGGTCAGTATCACAGTACTCCAGCAGTAACACCAGTCTGCCCACCGTGCCCAGTGAAGGGAGCAGAGGGGTGGGTCAGGTGGCCAGCTGGGCCGTCAGCTTTGAGAGGCTCCTGGAGGACCCAATGGGCGTACGCTACTTCACAGTGAGTAAAGCACCACTATTCGTATAGCCCCAGCAGTGAGAGTGAATATTTATCGACACATCAATGGGCTTTAAGGGAAAATATTGATTTGTTTACTGTGAAGGATTATTTCACAAATGGCTCTTCTAATAGCACTTGAGTTAACTGGGTAGGATGGATGCTGGAATGAACTATGTATAATGTCTAAATTGTCAATTTTATGCATTAATTTAGCCCCCCAAAAAGCAACTGGAACAATTCAGTGTTGATATACCACTGCTGCTACAAGTAGCTTCGCAAATCTTGCAATTAATTTGATTAATATATTTAATTGAATGACAGCTGTAAAAAACTGGCTGATTAAAAAATAAATATCAAATTTCAAAACACTGCTTGCTGGTTTTCCAACATCTATTACATATAGCAAGCTGGCTCTCTTACTCAGCAGACAAAAGCAGAAGTGGTGACCTAGACATAAGCCTTCTCTTCTAGTTTCTAAGTGTACACGTCATACAGTTCTGTACTTACTCACTTCTTAATAAACAAAGTGCCGCTGAGAGCTGCTGCCATGTTGCTCTGCACTCTCATTTGTTTACCAACCACGCAGAGCAAGTAATTCAACCCCAATTCATTGTGAAATGTGTAAAATCAGAAAAAAAGGAGGTGAGGAGGAAAACAGCCCACGGTATGAGTCACTGTAATTATAGGGAAATGAGGAGGTGTGGAGAATGTTTCAAAGGAGGGGCTGGAAGAGAGTTTGTGGGGGAAAGGAAACATTCAGGCGTTTAGGTGAGAGAGCTCTGAGATGGATAAACCTCTGTGAATTCTTCATTTAGTGGCCAGCAGAGATCCCAGCTAGAACCAGAAATTAAACTGTTGCCTTGTTTTTAATAAAAATACAGGTGATGGTAATTATCATGTGTATATGCCCACCAACACATGCAGTTCATCTAGATTTGAGGCATATTCTTAGCATTAAAGAGACTGTGTGTCCCAAAATTAAAATGTTGTCTGTATTCATCACAGGGATTTCTGAAATCTGAGGTCAGTGCTGAGAACATCTTGTACTGGTTGGCATGTGAAAAGTTTCGCAAGATACCTGTCCATCAAACTGAGAAGGTACATATCAGTATTTTATATCTATCCACTATGTTATCATTGTTTCTTTTTATTAATTCATACAAATAACATAAATATTATGTATGTTTTCTTACACTAGCTTAAGAAAGAGGCATCTTCAATTTATAACACTTTCCTGTCCAGTGATGCAACATCTCCCATCAACATAGATGACAGGGTACGAGTCGAGGAGAAAGATGTACAAAATCCTCATCCTGACATCTTTCAAAAAGCCCAACAACAGGTATGTGATGTCAGAACCTAACACAGGGTTCTCAACTACTGTTTCCAGATGTTAAGGCTAAATTAAAAAAAAAAAAAAAAAAAAAAAAAAAAAATATATATATATATATATATATATATATATATATAAAACGTTCTGATCTTAAATGAATTGTTAAAATTTTAATTATTATTATTTTTTGTCTTTCTCTATAGGTTTTATCTTGTTTTATAAAACTTTCAATCATGACAACTCTCGAAATAGATTTTAACAGCATTTTAAATATAAGTATGTTGTGTAGGTAGGATTGCTCTTGGTGAACTAGATCTGCTGCTATCATGAGTGAAGGCTTACTGCTTAGAATTACAAAATTATGATACATGCTGCTGAAGCTGCAAGTTACATTAGAGAGAACCCCTTAGAAGATGTAGACAGGTGGTGCTAGTTAGGAAGAGGTGTAAAGAAAATTCTCATTGCAGACAATACTATTCTGGACCATGTCAAGATGCAAATAAATAACATAAACAGGAAGGAGAAATTGACTGAGTTGCCAGCTTAAAAGAACCAATCAGCTACTCAAAATTGTTTCATGAATTGAACTATGCATATTATAATTTTCATCAGTGCTCTATTATTATTGTTAAGAAATAGAAAGGAAAAAGCAGATTCTTTGCAGCATAGGTCTATTTAATGTTAAAATAGGCTATAATTACAATTCTTTCACTAATTTCATATTTAATATTAGTAAAAAATGCAATTATTGGTTTTACATTGCATTCATAGTATACTTCTAGCGTATACAAGCTTTTTTTAATTTTTTTTTTTTATAGTGCAGTTGTATTACCCGTTTCCTAAAATCATTTTAAATTTCAGGGATATACCTCAAGCAAAACATTTCAAGAAAAAAAAAAAATGACTGAACTATGCATATTATAGAACATTTGGTCAATGCTCTATTACTGTTGTTAAGAAATAGAAAGGACAAAAAAAAGGAAAAAACAAACAACAACAACAAAAAACAGCATCTTTGCAGAATAGGTCTATTTAATTTAAATTGGTTATAATTACCCATTTTTTGTCATATTGAATATTGGTATAAAAATTAGCAATATTGTTTTTTACATTTTATTCAAGGAATACATTTTTTTTTATTGGTTGTAGTTAAGTTGTATCACCAAATCCCTAATTCAAATTTCAGAGGTACACTATATTGCCAAAAGTATTGGGACACCCCCTTCTTATGAACAGGTTTGACTACTTTAGTAATTTCCATGTTTGGTGATGAGTTTTAGGCTCAAGGTCTGCATTTAAAGTCACACCAGAGGTGTTCAGCTGGGATTAGGACTTGGCTTTATGCAGACCAGTCAAGTTCTTCTACACTCAATCAATCATTTCTTTTTGAACCTTGCCTTATACACAGAGGCATTGTCATGTTAGAATAGAAAAGAGTCCTGTCCAAACTGTTGCTATAAAATTAGAAGCACACAATTCCCTAGAATATCATTATATGCTTAAACATTTGTACTCATAGAAATTACTAAAGTAGTCAAACCTGTTCATTAGAAGGGGGTGTCCCAATACTATTGGCAATGTAGTGTACCTCAATCAATCAATCAATCAATCAATCAATTGATAAATAAATATTTATATTAATATTTAGGAGCCCCTGCTCATGACAGTGCATCCCAATTTAAAATGTACATGACGTAATTAGAAAAACTAGAGCATTCCCATTATAATCATCAAAGTTGTCTTCACAGCAAGCAGGCACCATCTTGAGTATCTTTTTCAATCAATTTCAAATGCTTTCAACAAGACAACAAAACAGCAGAGATTTTTGCATCGCTCAAACAAGTGAAAAAGGATCAAAAACCGTATGTCTGTGAAAAACCTAAAAGACTATGCTCTTTTGTGAGGCTTAATAAAGAAGATATGTGTCATACTGAAAATATTTTTCCATTATATAATAAAAAGTGACAAAGACATTTTTGTTGTGTCATATGGGGTGAGTCAAACCACTTTAGTTTAAGAACAGACAGCAATCATGACTCAATTATCCAGAGCTACTAAAGGCAATCAAATCAAGAGCCTACCCTCCTTTGACTCCCTCTTGAACAGAAGTGTCCTTACCTATCCTATCCTCTCCTTTCCCTCTCCCCCTTCCAGATCTTCAAACTGATGAAGTTTGACAGCTATACTCGTTTTGTGCGCTCACAGCTCTATCAGAGCTGCATGCTAGCTAATGTGGAGGGCAGGCCTCTGCCAGGGCTGGACTCTCGTGGCAGACCCATCACAGCAACAAAACCCACCAGCAGCACTTCACCCAAAGAGCAAGTCAAATTCGATAGAACTAAGGAGGTATGAAGTTCTCAAAATATGCAAATGATAAATGTTTTATCCTAATAAGAGATTCATTTGAGTTTGTTGTTTTCCAGAGGTTAAAGGTGAGGCTAGGAACAGCAGATGGTGATGACGTGGTAGAGAGGAGGAAAGTCAATCTGCAAGGCATGATGGGAAAGGACAAGCGCAAAGAGAAGAGGGGGTCCTGGGGAGGTGAATTTATGATGTCAATATGGGACAAATTGAACTAAGAAGAGGCCTTTAGTCCATCTAATAAATTCTCTGTCCTCTGCCGTTTCCAGAATCACCTATCAGCTTCAAGACTGGACTTGTGAAGAGTTCGGAGGTAACTTGCCACAAAGTCTATACTAATACCAGTATTATATCATGCCATATCAGTATCAGCTCATCTCAAGACTATTGTTGCAGGTTGATAAATTAGTGGCACGCTCTGCAGATGGAAGGGTGGATAAGTACTGCTGTGTCTTCCTGCCTGATGGTACAGCTTCTCTGACCCCAGCCCGACCTGGTGTCACCATTCGCAACATGCTCACTGGCTTGTGTGAAAAAAGAGGCCTTCCTCTATCAGACATCATTATTTATCTACATGGCAAAGACAGAGTAAGAAGTGTGAAAAATTCACATGTGCATAACCAGTCAAAATTTGGATACATTTACTTAATTTTGTTTTGAACTTAAACCTTGTTATATAATGTTTTATATAGACATATAAAAATTATGCCTATATATGAATTTCTTTTCGAATCTAAAATTTTGATTTTGTTTTATTATGTGTTCATTTTATATTGTGATCTCCCATTGGGTGTTATGTATAGCAACCCCTGTCACTGGACCAGGACAGCTCTGTGCTGAAGGACCAGCAGGTGTTTTTGGAACTGAGGGTCACATTTGCGTGAGTGCTAGAGAAAAAAATAAACATATTTTTAAATAAAAATATAATTTTCTGCACAAAAACCTGCTAAAGGGATAGTCCACCCAAAATTCTATCATCATTTACTCACCCTCATGTTGTTTCAAACCTGTATGACTTCTTCTGCTGTACGCAAAAGAAGATATTTTGAAGAATGCTGATAACTAAAAAAGTTTCAGTTCCTGTTGACTTCCATTGTATTTTTGTGTCCGTACAAGTAAAGTCAATGTGAACAAAAACTGTTTAGTTACCAATATTCTTCAAAAATACAGAGCACAGAAGAAAGAAGTCATACAGTTTTGGAACCACATGAGGGTAGATAAATGATTTTTGGGTGGACCCAAACAATCTGTTGTGTGCACATGTGTTTGTGTTATGTTTCTTGTACAGAGTGAAGGTAGCCTTCACTGGAAAGACGGTGGCTGTTGTGGTTAAGTCCAATAAGACCCTGCAGGATGCCCTCGCGGCAATGCTTCAGAAATATCGCCTCAGGTCACAGGACGCCATTGTCAGCATGGTGAGGGGAGGCCTACAGTGACCGGAACAACCATTTCATTCTTTGTTGAAAGTTAATAGTTTGACCTTTTCTGATGGACCACAAACATGCAGGGAGACATTCACAGATGTTCTTGTTTCTCTGGTTATTAAACTGCAGCTGCAAAAGTAGGACAGTGTCAATACTAAACAAATCATTTAATGTTTTTATGTCCATCAAAGCCCCCGCGCACAACCCTGAAAAACTCAATACATTTACAGTTTTTCTCAGTCGCTTTGGTGCATTTCTCGAATCGTCCTTAATATTTGCAAAGAAGTATGTGTATTTCTCAGAACAATTCGTGCAAACAGCATCGCACAATGGATTTCCTGCAAAAGCCTGTAACTTACTCAGAATCTTTAGTTCATCTCTCAAAAGTAAGTATTTATGTAATTGAACATATCAGTGCCATCAGAATGAAAAGTCCTTGTGTCATTGTTCACAAACAAGTTGTCAAAATGCTTAGTCATGTTGTCAATACAACAGTGCACTCTGTTAGTGTTACCTGATGTAAACTATGCCAACAGTTTGGAGGACAGTTACTGTACTGAAATGCAGAAGGCTGTGCTTCTTATGCCATATATTCATTTCAAAAGTACAAATTTACACAAGTATGTGGGATACTGATTGAAAGAATTTCGAAATGTTTGAATTATTGAGGATATGGTCAATCTCCCAATATTTAGTTGCACCCTTCAGCCATTGTAAGGCCATGATTGACAACCTGGTCCACAATAGTGGCCCTTATTTCATCTGATATGCACCTCTGTCCTTGACCTCTTCCTCTGTTTTGCCTCTGTACCCTTCCACCATGCATCCTTACTCCTCTTCTTCCTCTCGGTTGTTGACCCTGATCGTTTTCTGGATGTTCATCCACTGTCAGAATTTGTAACTCTTTTGTTGTCCTCTGTCTACGTATATATGCTTTCCAATTGAA
>JAFVLL020035101.1:10000-40102 GCA_021397915.2 Tor tambroides | reverse complement strand
TTCTTTTATGCCAAAAATCATTAGGATATTAATTAAAGATCATGTTCCATGAAGATATTTTGTAAATTTCCTACCATAAATATATCAAAACTTAAATTTTGATCAGTAATATGCATTGCTAAGAACTTCATTTTGACAACTTTAAAGGTGATTTTCTCAGTATTTAGATTTTTTTGCACCCTCAGATTCCAGATTTTCAAATAGTTTTATCTCAGCCAAATATTGTCCTATCCTAACAAACCATACATCAATGGAAAGCTTGATTTATTCAGCTTTCATATGATATATAAATCTCAGTTTCAAAAAATTGACCCTTATGACTGGTTTTGTGGTCCAGGGTCATAAATGTTTAAATCTATTGTTCGTTTACCTTATTAAAGTTATCTATTTTTTATTTAAATGTTTTATATTTTTATATTATATTTTGTTTAATAACAATAGGATTTATGAAAGCACAAAATGGGGGATATATGAAAAATAAAAATAATATTAATACTAAAAATATAAAACTAAAATCTAAAATCTAAACAACAACAACAACAAAAAAACTGGATAGTTGCTAGTAAATAGTTTCACTGCATTTTCATGTGACTGCGGAATGATGTGACGTGACATTTATAGCTCATGTGATTGGCTTGCCATTCTTACCAAAACACTAGTGTAAAAGTTATCTTGTATCATTTTTGTGCCTGTAGTTTCTGGTTAACTGTCAAATAATAATTCTCAACTACTACTCATTCAACTATAGTTACAGTGTCAAGAACAATTGTCATCCCTATATATTTAGCTCTCTTACAGGGCTTGAAATAGAGAGTCTTTATTCCAAGATTCCACTTCATATTGAAGCTAAGTTTCCTTCCTACATAAGACCTCAGTAGATACAGGCAGGCAGATAAGGCTTTAGATCTGTTTCAGTAGCAGTATAATAGAGGCCATCATCAAGACTTCATCTTTCCCTTGCAGAAACACTTCCCCGGGGATTAGAAACGGTCCTTCCCTCTCTTTGTATTACTCCAAAGAGCCACAATATTCCTTTCTCCCTGTTAATGAAAGCAACGGGGAGCATCTCTATCCAGAGCAGTCAGAATCCAGACTCACAATGCGAAAGTTCCCTGGTGTATCCCGAGTGTCCTTATCACTGCTCTGCAGATGTACTGCACTCTATTGTTGGCTGTTTGCTCTTGAGGGGATTCCATAATATTCTGAGGGATTAGGAACGAATTACTGGATGACCAACTAACTACTCCAAAGATGTTAACCTAGCACGGAGCAACTTCTTTTGTTGCTGCCTTTGCTGATCATCATCTTTAGCATGAGCGAAACTTTGAAAGTTATTACTCATTCTATGATGATAGCCAGCATCTCTGACATTTCCAACAGTCTAGCATGTTAATTATGGCAACATCATTAGCAATAATTAATTTCAGTCTCTATGATTACATTAGCCTACTAGTCACATATATGTATTGACTTGACTGAAATTAATTGATCCCTTAGGAAAATATAAAATCGCAAATGAGACCTCATTCATATCATTTCTCTCCAACAGCACAGAGATTAGAGTCAAAGCAATGTTTTTTTTTTTCTGAGCAAAAGGTAGTTTCAGAAGGGATCTTGACATTGTCACACACTGTTCTTTTTTGTAAGCTCTTAAACTCTGGAGCTGGAATGAGGTGTTATGAAGCATGTGTAAATGTTAAAGCAAAAAATAATATTTTTAAAGAAATAAATTTTATTCTGCAGTGACGCATGAAATGTATCAAAAGTGACATTCATGACGTTAGAAAAAAGTTCTGTTCTCTTGAACTTTCTATTCATTAAAAAATCCTGGAAAAAAAGTAGCACCGTTTCTACGAAAATATTAAGCAGCACAAATGTTTTTAACTTTGATAATAAGAAAAAATGCTTCTTGAGCAGCAGCATCAGCATATTAGAATGATTTCTGAAGGATCATGTGATACTGGAGACTGGAGTAATGATGCTGAAAATTCATCTTTACCATCATAGGAATAAATTACATTTTAAAATATAGTAAAATTGAAAACAATCAATCAATCAATCAATAAGCAAGAAAGTAAATAAAAATAAAAAGTTGAAAAATTCATAACAACTCCAAACATTTGAAAAGTAGTTTATAATTATTTAAAATATATACAATACATATATGTGACCCTGGACCACAAAACCAGTCTTAAGTGTCAATTTTTCAAAATTGAGATTTATACATCTTCTGAAAGCTGAATAAATAAGCTTTCCACTGATGTGTGTTTGTTAGGATAGGACAATATTTGGCTGAGATATAACTATTTGAAAATCTGGAATCTGAGGGTGCAAAAAAATCAAAATATTGAGAAAATGGCCTTTAAAGTTGTCCAAATGAAGTTCTTAGTAATGCATATTACTTATCAAAAATGAAGTTTTGATATATTTACGGGAAGAAATTAACTAAATATCTTCATGGAACATGATCTTTACTTAATATCCTAATGATTTTTGGCATAAAAGAAAAATCGATAATTTTGACCCATGCAATGTATTTTTGGCTATTGCTACAAATATACCCCAGCGACTTAAGACTGATTTTGTGGTCCAGGGTCACATATATTTAAAAAAATATATATTTAAAATTATTACCGTTTCATTCTGCTTTCTACAGTTTGAAGTGATGAAATCAGTTATTTCATTCAAATGGCATTCATAGTTTTATGTTCAGTAATCTAATATTAATTAATTGTAACCTACTTAACAGTACTCATCATAATATTTGAGGATCCGTGGCCTCAAAAAGTTTGCAAACTCTTGTAACAAGAAAAAAACAAAATTTCTCACCAAATTAACTAGATTATTTTGTCCACATTATTTGATAGCTTTACACTCAAACTGTATGTCAACAATTTTCCTCATTTGTGCCTTTATTGTCATTTCTCTATGATTATTACAGTTTTTCTCGATTGCTAACACACAATTCATGAAACAATTCACCGTTTTCTCACAATTATAAACACAATTTCAAAACTACACACCAACTTGTGCAAACTTCAAACTTCCAGGTCAAAATCAAATAGTTTAGTCAAAAATATGTTCTCTTTTGTCAGACTCAAACTTTGGCCTCAGATGATACACAAACCTGTCAAATACACAGACTACTTTCCTGTCTAGAGAACGCTAGTGAGATCAATTCAAAACACTGCTACAAAAACCTCCTTTTGGGAAATAGAAATCCTTTTGTTAGTCAATGTCTGTTACAGTATATGACATAAATAGAGGGGTACAAATACAGTAAAATTCAGCAATAAACTTTAAGAAAAGTTTACTTTCATTACACTACTGTAAAGAGATCTTACATTAGATGAAAAGCTCTAGAAGAGAACAGTTCAAAGACCAAACAAATGAATATACAGTAAACACACATTGGAATATACTGTCAGTTACTGTAAATAATTTGTTATAGCAGTTTCTTAGTCTTCTGACAAAAGACTTCTCTGCCTCCCCTAGACAGTCGTCTCTCAGTTCTGCACAAATAGAGTATATGTAAGGACTACTTGGCTACAAATCAATTCAACAGTAATGAGTTTGAGGGTGTACAGTATTTACTGTACATAGAATAATGAAAGTTCTCTCATCTGAAGTACTGCTGCTATGTACTGTAATTATATTGTATGTGTAAGTAGTACTGAAACCTTGTAGATGAGCCTGTAGGCCAACTTCCCTCATGGTCAGTCCATGCAGAAGAACATGCTCAACTATAGTGCTTTGTATTTCATCAGGAACAAATGACCTTTGACCTCATCCCCTTCATTTTTATTTTCCCCTCCTATTCCTCTTTGTCTCCCACTACCAGGATTCATTTTCCAAAACACATAATCACTTGTGCTCTTGTTCATATCATCCTGAGATTCTGACCTGTGTGTCATCAGTTTTGCTACTTAATGTTCACACATGGATAAATGTGTGCTGTTTGAGTTCATTTTTTGATGCTTGAGTTAATTATATTGTGTGTTTTTGTTTTCAGAATGAGAACATGGTTAAACCTGTGCAAAATGATGGCGTTTTTATGTATAGTTTTGCAGAAAACACTAAGCAAATTGGAACGTGTGTGTTAACAGGTGAAATGTGTTAAAAGTTTAGAGAAATGTGTCTTTGTTTCGAGAACTGTATAAATGGTTTGGAAAATTGTGCCAAATGAATCAGTTATAGTGTGTTAGCAATCGAGAAAAACTGTAATGTGACTGTATCTAATTTAAAGTACGCTTCTGTTCCATGACACGTAACTGTCATTCTAAAACAATACACAAATAATGATAGTCATTATTCAGTATTCCTTGTGAGGAGTTGTGACAACCAAGTCTGTTAGTCTAAGTATCTGAATAAGAACATAATGACGAACTCTTTCTTTCGTTTTTGTTAAGGGTCATTAATTACCACATTTGCTTTCTCCTCAAACACACAGGAACACAAATGCCTTTGTTGCTGGCTGAGCTCATCTCTCCAGCTGTGAGAGCGATGGAGAGTGGGATGGCGAACTGGCTTATGGCCGCACGGACTGCTGCACTGATGAATTGAGAGGAACAGGTGTCAGCCATCGCAGAACAGAAGGAGCTTTGGTGATGCAAAGCAGAACTGGTTCTGGATGGTTTTCTGGTCTGGACCTGCTTTGGGCAGTTTGGACGATTGGCTGGACATGATGGTGAAGAAAAATTTCTTGGTTACACTTTATTTTAAGGTGCCCTTGTTACAGTGTAATTATACATTTAAGTACTGAGTAATATTAATTAACTACATGTACTTACTATATGGTTAGGGTTAGGATTAAGGTTTGGCTTAGAGTTACTTGCATTTAATTATGCATAATTTATTGTTATTATAATAGTAAGTACATGTAACATTTGTAACAAAGACACCTTAAAATAAAGTGCTACCAACTTCTTTATACAGCACTACACAAAATCACAGTCTCCATTTTGACAATAAACCTTTGAACATCTATAAGACTGATCATGATCTAATTGCTATTAGTATCATTATATAAGAAGAAGGTTTCTGTTTAGGAGCTACTATACATAAAAAAAGACCCACCAGGGACCATAAAAACATCACAATAATCCATAAATTAATCCACATGATTCCAGCTCATTAGGTAAAGTCTTGTGAAGAACAAAACAATGAGTTTCTAAGAAACAAATCCATCATTAAAGCATTTTAATGTTAAACCATTGCCTCTAGCCAAAATCCGTAATAATGCTTCTTTCAGTGGAAACATCCATCCCCTGTTGTCCTCTCACATCAAAATCCACTAACACATTTGTTTAGAACTGTTTTGGACTGTTTTTGATTGTAAATGGTGCTTAATCTGTGCATATTTCTCTCCTGATTTAGATGTGAACTTTTCACTAGAGAAAGCATATTATAGAGGACTCGTTTATTAGCTGAAAGCAATGGTTTGAAGTTAAAATTGTATTGATACAAACACTCAGCTTTTCACTTCACAAGACGTTAATTGATGGACTGGAGTTAATTGTGGATTGCTTGTGGATTATTGTGGTGTTTTTATCAGTTGTTTGGACTCTCATTCTGATGGCACCCATTCACTGCAAAAGATCCATGGTGGGCAAGTGATGTAATGCTAAATTTCTCCAAATCTGTTCTGATGAAGAACATCTACATCTTGGATGGCCTCAGTAATGTGTAATGTGTTAAGTCTAATGGTACAGTTTGATCTTGGCATTAAATGTTCACCATGCATTGCCATGTAAAAGAGTGGTTATGACATTTTAATAACTATTTTTGTATTCCATAGCCAAAAAGTTCTGGATTGTAGAGCTTTGAGGTTAAAGGTGATGACAGAGTTTCAACAAATCACCTGTGGAAAATGTGTTTCAGATGGATTGACCAAATGTAGACATGCAAACATGTGAGACAAACACTTTTTTACGATAATTGTGCATTTTATTTGTGTCTGCCGTTTGACGGATGGTCAGTCATCCCCAGGTCTCTCGCGATGATTGTTGCCTGAATGTGCGTCAGTGTGTTTTCCTTCTCAGTGACTTTTATACCCAGCAGCGTTGTGTTTTATGGTGTTTGCATAGTGACACGTTGTTTCTGTGAGCCCAGAAGTTCTAGCGCAGATTTTGTGTTACCTCACTGGTCTCCAGCACACAGCCAGCTTCATCATGGAGATCTCTCTGTCTCATCACCAACAGAAACCATCTGTCCAGTCCAAGGAAAAGGTACCAGATTTGCCTTTCACTATACTTACCTGTGTTATACAACTGGTAGGGTGGACACATCTGGGTCATGATACGATAATACTGGGATTCTTTATGTTTAGGGTATAGTTATTCAAAACTGTGAATAATCACTTGTTTCTTTTTCCATCTTAATTGGATTTTTGCTTTTTGCAACTATAACTGTAGCTAGTTCCGAGTTTGGATGTGGGCCAAATTGAAATAACTGAGTGTATGTTGACCTAATGAAAGTGTATGTTTGAAATGGTCCCAATGGTGGTTAATCTTTTTATAAAGACATTCATGAAAAAATGCAACTAAAATCATTTATTGTTTGTGTGAGGAGATGGATAGAGTACTACGATGTAAAATATTGGTATAATATTTTTTATATATTATATTTTTTGACAGTATTTCTGTTTGTCTGTCAGAACCATAATGTAAAATATCTAATTTTTAAAAATATTTTATATATTTATATTTGTATATATGTATGTACACACACATGCACGCACACACACACACACACACACACACACACATAAATATCACATCTCAATGCCAAAAAAGTGTCCCAATTTACTTGAATTCACCCTTATATGATAATATTTTTTTGTGTGTGAATTTTAAATCAGAGGACCTTGAGTTTCAATGAAATCACTAGAGGATTCTCAAACCTTGCTCGACGCAACTCTTTACGAAGGACTCTTGGGAGACACAACACCCTGTCAGACACTCACCCACGCACCCTCAACAAGGTAAAGCCTTTGACTAATTTCAGAAGAGCCCTCATTTCCTCATCTTTCTACTGTTGCCAAGCACATGGAGTTCCTGCCATGCTAGCCATTAGCTGAAATTCCAGTAATGACTTCTAAATGTTGGGTTGAATCATCTCAAAACGATAGACTTGATTGTGCAAAAACATATCAATAACAATACAACAAATGTTAAATGTCACAAATACAAAATCATTTCTTTTCAGTCACCGTTCTTCTACAAAAATGACTTCATTCATTATGTAATGATGGAAGAACTGCAGCCATGGTTTCACTGTAAAAACGTTCAAAAAAAGAGCTCTGTCTGAAACATGCCCACACTTCCTCTTGCGGCATGTTACCATGGTAAGATTTCCTGTTCAAGCAGGAAGTTATATTGTGTTCAGAGCACATCTCGTACGCACATCAGAAAAAACTCACTCATGCACTCATTAATGATCTAAAGTACATGAGAATCAAAGGATATGTCTCTGAAAGGGATCAACATTGGGATATCCAACGGACTTAAGGTACGTTCAGAGGGCGTGACTGTAAAGGTGTGTGTTGGTTTGTGTGTGCAAACAGAGAACTGCCACAAAATATGAATATGATAATGAAAATGCACCTGGAAACAATGAGCTGAATATTTTTTAACCCTATCAGGTCAGGTTATAAAGCTAAAAGTGGCCTTGAACAAACTAATGTAGAGTTGCAACTACTTTTTTTTCATTCAGGGCGAAAAATAATAGTTTTAAAAAGAGCTTTTTGGTGCTTCTGCTTGATTCTTTCCAGCAGATCATTGAAGATATAAGCTCTACTACATTACCCTACTGCGAATGGGAAGATCCGAGAACAATAATATCAGTTAATATGCAATTTGGGGGGAAAATGAGAAGCCATTTTGTCTCAAACTCCAATTGTGTGGCACATTTTGTTGCTTGCGAGCGGAGAGCTCTTTCCCTCAGTTGGTCTCAATCGCCTGCAGGCACTGAATCAAACGACATTCATTTCCAAAGAAATGTGCTTCAGCTGAGTCTCAAGTACCACAGATGACTGTACACCATGATCCAACATATATACTTTTGATTAGTGTACTTTATTACAACTCTGATCAATATTATTTCACTTTCCCACAGACCCTGGCTGTTTCAGATGGAGGTGAGTTATGCATTAATAATGTCTTTTAGAATGAACGATATCTTTCTCTCCATTATGTATCTTCAAAGGCATCAGGGGAAAATTGTGTTTTCATACTTTATCCACATGGCTGGTGAACAGCAGTAATGCAATCATACATCTAGGTTTAGCACTTTACCATTGACCTGTTTACATCCGGTTTTGGGGGGGCAGGTGTAACCACATCAGTTTCCTCTCTCTGTTCAAGTGTCATAATGAGACTGGGAGAGAAAAACAGGTAGGCAGGCAGACAGACAGACAGAGGTATAGAAAGTCATGTGACTGTCTGGAAGTGAGGATAATCATTGATAGCACCAGTATTATCATCAAGTGCCTGATGCTAGTCATCAGTGTGACTCTAAATCACGCTTGGGAAATTCCTCTACTGCATTTCAGTGCCACAAAAACAAGTGACGAGTGAAGTGCCGGAATAACGGAAGAGAGCTGTAGAAAGAGTCATTAGCAGTTTTTTTTTTGGTAGCATTTACACCGACGAGACAGTTTAGCAGTGCACAAACAGAAATGGTACAGAAAAAGAAGTGTCAGACTGATGAGCTGATTCTTTTGCATGTCTCACACATTCTCACAGCCTGAGGAGGACAAAACAGGGCTAAATTAGCTCATGTGCCCATTGACAAAAGATTGAGATTTACTGACTGACGTGTTTGTACATTGTTTTTTATTTTCACTGTAGTGCTTTTGATTTGACATTAAAATGGAAAATGTCAGTTATTACAGCTTAAAATAAGATGAATTGTGTAAAAACTTGGCACGTTTTTCAGCACTGATAAAAGCTTCATACTCACAGCATTTTTGTAAAAACAGAACCCTCCTAAATGTGAACATATCAAAATAATATTTGGTGTAGTATAATTATTCAGACAAATGGGACAGATCCACAGCAATTTTTTTCATTTTTTATTTTTTTGTGATTTCAAATTTATAAGCATTTATAAATTTAGTTTATAGCATTTATGTGAAATATTATATTTCAACTTTTTTTCTTCTTCTTCTGTGAAAAGTAACAAACTTTGAATCTGGTTAAAATTTAGTTGAAATTGTCCCTGTTAGAAAACTGTTAGCTGATCAAGATCTTATGTTTTTGGAAGATTGTAGCTGAGTTGTTACTTGTCCACTAGTCAGCTTGATCAAGGCCTAGCAGGTCAATCACCAGCTGGTAGTCCATCTGATCTATCATTTATTCATCTAATGACCATAAATGACAAAAATGGTCACCCTAGAAACAATGTAAAAATAACTACCATAAAAATAAACGCACAGGCTATTATTTCATGTCAGAAAAAAACATACAAAAGCTGTCACTGGGGTGGTACCCTTTCAAAAGGTACTAATGCGTACCATTTTGGTACTAATATGTACACGTGATGTACTAAAAAAAAGGTACTGCGCCTGTGATAGCATTTGTACCTTTTTTTTCTGAAAGAAGATTTATAGATAAATACCCTTGTTAAAAAGTCCAGTTTAGCTTACTTTTAAGCAGAGTGAATATTATAAAAAATAATGTGCTTAAGTGTAAATTGAATTCAATGATTTTAGACATTTAACTGAACGTTAACTGCAATTAAACAAATTATATATTTTTTGACCCAAATAAGTAGGCCTACATCTGTACATGTAATTTCATAATTTGTGACCCTGGAGCACAAAACCAGTCTTAAGTCGCTGGGGAATATTTGTAGCAATAGCCAAAAATACATTGTATGGGTCAAAATGATCGATTTTTCTTTTATGCCAAAAATCATTAGGATATTAAGTAAAGATCATGTTCCATGAAGATATTTTGTAAATTTCTTGCCATAAATGTATCACAACTTAATTTTTGATTAGTAATATGCATTGCTAAGAACTTCATTTGGGCAACTTTAAAGGCGATTTTCTCAATATTTAGATTTTTTTGCACCCTCAGATTCCAGATTTTCAAATAGTTGTATCTCAGCCAAATGTGAGCCGATCCTAACAAACCATACATCAATGGAAAGCTTATTTATTCAGCTTTCAGATGATGTATAACTCTCAGTTTTGAAAAATTGACACTTAAGACTGGTTTTGTGGTCCAGGGTCACATTTATTCTATGTCATTGAAATGTTGTTCAAATGTGCCTCATAACATTTATGGTAAACTAAAATATACTTTAAATGGATAGTTCACCCAAAAATGAAAATACCCTCTAATTAACCTCATGTCGTTCCAAACCCGCAAGAACAAAAATGAAGATTTCAAGAGATTTCTGACCCTGCATAGACAGCAACGTAACTACCACATTCAAGGCCCAGAAGGGTAGTAAGGACATCGTTAAAATAGTCTGTGTCACATCAGTGGTTCAGTCGTAATTTTATAAAGCTACAAGAATACAGTCAGAAAGCTCTCGGATTTCATCAAAAATATCTTAATTTGTGTTCTGAAGATGAACGAAGGTCATACAGGTTTGAAACGACATGAGGGTGAGTAATTAACGACAGAATTGACATTTTTGGGTGAACAATCACTTTAATGTCATTTCTTTTTAAGCTTGCATGTAGTGTATTTAGATATATGTAATTACACACTTCATTATGCAGTTGCAAATGAGTACATTTAAAATATATTAACTTTACATATAATATTGAATAATACACTGCAGTTAAAATTATTATAAATGACTTTACATGTGCTTTAGTATATTAGTTAACACATGATGTACTTTTTAAAGCATGACAAAAAATATAAAAATGATTTAAATGTACTTTAAAGTAAAATTTTAATTTGACATTATTAAAAAGTACACTTAAAAGGGTACATTAGTGTGTTAAAGAAACAATCATGAAAGTGTATGGTCTTGGTGACTTCTTATTCATTATTATTATTATTATTTTCTGCAAGTTCATTTATTTTATAATAAATGCTCTTTAACATCCTCTTTGTCTCATGGGTGATAGAGCTGAATGTACTGGAAACAGATGATCGGTCAGTATCACAATACTCTAGCAGTAACTCCAGTCTGCCCACCGTGCCCAGTGAAGGGAGCAGAGGGGTGGGTCAGGTGGGCAGCTGGGCCGTCAGCTTTGAGAGGCTCCTGGAGGACCCAACAGGCGTACGCTACTTCACAGTGAGTAAACAACCACTATTCGTATAGCCACAGCAGAGAGAGTGAATGTTTATCGACACATCAATGGACTTTAGGGGTAGATATTGATTTGTGTACTGTGAAGGTTTATTTCACAAATGGCTCTTCTAATAGCACTTGAGTTAACCGGGCAGGAAGGATGCTGAAATGAACTACACATAACGTCTAAGATTGTCAATTTTATGGATTAATTTAGTCATTTTTCATTTTTAAAAAAATAAAAAGTATATAAAGTACTTTAAACTGCTGCTACAGGCAACTTAGCAAATCTTGCAATTAATTTGATTAATATTTTTAATTGAATGACAGCCCTAAAAAACTGATTTTAATAAATGTCAAAATTCAAAACTTTGCTTGGTGGTTTTCCAACATCTATTACATATAGCAAGCTGTCTATCTATTACATATAGCAAGCTGACTGTCTTACTCAGCAGACAAAAGAGGAAGTGGTGTCCTAGAAATAAGCCTTTGCTTCTAGTTTCTAAGCGTACATGTCATATAGTTCTGTACTTACTCACTTCTTAATAAACATAGTGCCGCTGAGAGCTGCTGCCATGTTGCTTGGCGCTCTCATTTGTTTACCAACCACGCAGAGCAAGTAATTCAACCCCAGTTCATTGTGAAATGTGTAAAATCAGAAAAAAGGAGGTGAGGAGGAAAACAGCCTATGACATGAGTCACTGTAATTATAGGGAAATGAGGAGGTGTGGAGAATGTTTCAGAGGGGGGGCTGGAAGAGAGTTTGTGGGGGAAAGGAAACATTCAGGCGTTTAGGTGAGAGAGCTCTGAGATGGATAAACCTCTGTGAATTCTCCAATTGGTGGCCAACAGAGATGCCAGCTAGAACCAGAAATTAAATTGCCTTGTTTTTAATAATAATAGAGGTGATGGTAATTGTCATGTGTGTATGCCCACCAACACATGCAGTTCATCTAGATTTGAGGCATATTCTTAGCATCAGAATGACAGAGTGTCCCAAAATTAAAATTTTGTCTGTATTCACCACAGGGATTTCTGAAATCTGAGGTCAGTGCTGAGAACATCTTGTTCTACCTAGCATGTGAAAAGTTTCGCAAGATACCTGCCCATCAAACTGAGAAGGTAAATATCAATATTTTATAACCACTATCATCATTGTTTCTTTTTATTAATTCCTACAAATAACATAAATATTATGTGTGTTTTCTTACCCTAGCTTAAGAAAGAGGCGTCCTCAATTTATAACACTTTCCTGTCCAGCAATGCAACATCTCCCATCAACATAGATGACAGAGTACGAGTCGAGGAGAAAGATATACAAAATCCTCACCCTGACATCTTTCAAAAAGCCCAACAACAGGTATGTGATGTCATACCCTAATGCAGGGTTCTCAACCACTGTTTCCAGATGTTAAGGCTAAATTCAATTTTAAAAATAATAATTTTTAAATGTGCTAAAATTATATATATAATACAAATATTACTCTTTCTGATGTTTCAGATAAAACTTTCAATCATGACAACTCTCAAATTAGATTTTAACAGCATTTTCATTATAAGAATGGAGTGTAGGTAGGATTTCTCTTGGTGAACTAGATCTGCTACACTGCTGCTGAAGGCTTACTGCATAGAATTATAGAAGTTATTATACATGCTGCTGTACAGTAGTGAAACCCCATAGAAGATATAGACAGGTGGTGCTAGGGAGGAAGAGGGCTAAAGAAAATTCTCATTGCGCACACAATACTATTCTGGACCACATCGAGATGCAAATAAATAACATAAACAGGAAGGAGAAACTGACTCTGTTGCTAGCTTAAAAGATCCAATCAGCTACTCAAAAAAAGTTTCATGACTTGAACTATGCATATTATAGTTTTGATCAATGCTCTAACTTCTTTGCGGCATAGGTCTATTTAATGTTAAAAATAGGCTATAGGTACAATTTTTCACTGATTTCATATTTAATATTGGTAAAAAAATAATGCAATTATTGGTCTTACGTTGTATTCAATGTATACTTCTGATGTATCCAAATTTACGTTTTGTTTTTTTTTTATATATAGTTATGTTGTATCACCCAATCCTTAAAATGACTTTAAATTTCAGGGATACCTCAAGTAAACTAATTTCATCATTAAAAAAATAAATAATAATGACTGAACTATGCATATTATAGAAGATTTGGTCACTGCTATATTACGGTTGTTAAGAAATAGAAAGGACAAAAAAAAAAGAAAAAGAAAAAAAAACAAACAAACAAAAAAACAACAACAACGACAACAACAGGATCTTTGCAGCATAGGTCTATTTAATTTTAGTTGGCTATAATATTCCATTTTTTCCTCATATTTAATATTGGTATATAAATAAATAAATAAATAAATAAATAAATATTTACTTACTTATTTCGGAGACCCTGCTCATGACAGTGCATCCCAATTTAAAATGCTCTATGTATATGACGTAATAAGAAAAAGTGAAGTTGTCTTCACTGCAAGCAGGCACCATCTTAAGTATCTTTTTCAATCAATTTCAGATGCTTTCAACAAGAAGACAACAAAACAGCAGAGATTTTTGCATTTCTCAAACAAGTGAAACAGGATCAAAAACCATATGTCTGTGAAAAACCTAAATGAATATGCTCTTTTGTGAAGCTAAAGAAAGAAGATATGTATCATGCTGAAAATATTTTTCTATTATATAATAAAAAGTGACAAAAACATTTTTGTTGTGTCATGGGTTGAGTCAAACCACTTTAGTTTAAGAACAGACGGCAGTCATGACTCAATTATCCAGAGCTACTAACAGCAATCAAATCAAGTGCCCACCCTCCTTTGACTCCCTCTTGAACAGAAGTGTCCTTACCTATCCTATCCTCTCCTTTCCTTCTCCCCCGTCCAGATCTTCAAACTGATGAAGTTTGACAGCTATACTCGTTTCGTGCGCTCACAGCTCTATCAGAGCTGCATGCTAGCTAATGTGGAGGGCAGGCCTCTGCCAGGGCTAGACCCCCGTGGCAGACCCATCACAGCAACAAAACCCACCAGCGGCACTTCACCCAAAGAGCAAGTGAAATTCGATAAAACTAAGGAGGTATAAATTTCTCAATGCAGAAAACAAACATTCTATCCTAATAAGAGATTCATATGAGTTTGTTGTTTTTCAGAGGTTAAAGGTAAAGCCAGGAACAACAGATGGTGATGATGTTGTAGAGAGGAGGAAAGTCAATCTGCAAGGCATGATGGGAAAGGACAAGCGCAAAGAGAAGAGAGGGTCCTGGGGAGGTGAATTTATGATGTTAATATGGGCCAAATTGAACTAAGAAGAGGCCTTTAGATCGTCTAATAAATTCTCTGTTCTCTTTTGGTCATTTCCAGAATCACCTATCAGCTTCAAGACTGGACTTGTGAAGAGTTCTGAGGTAACTTGCCACAAAGTCTTATACATCATTATTATAGTATTATATCATGCCATACCAGTACCAGCTGATATCAATTCTGTTGTTGTAGGTTGAGAAATTAGTGGCACGCTCTGCGGACGGAAGGGTAGATAAGTACTGCTGTGTCTTCCTGCCTGATGGTACGGCTTCTCTGACCCCGGCCCGACCTGGCGTCACCATCCGCAACATGCTCACTGGCTTGTGTGAAAAAAGAGGCCTTCCTCTGTCCGACATCATTATTTATCTACATGGCAAAGACAAAGTAAGAAGTGTGAAACACTTGTGCTTTACCAGTCAGAAATTTGTTTCTCATTAACCTAAAAACCTTTTTATATAATGAATTTCTTTTCAAATCTAAAAATTTTATTTTATTTTATGTGTTTATTTTTTTGTGATCTCCTATTGGGTGTTATGTATAGCAACCACTGTCACTGGACCAGGACAGTTCTGTGCTGAAGGATCAGCAGGTGTTTTTGGAACTGAGAGTCACATTTGCGTGAGTGCTAGAGAAAAAAATAAATAAATAATTTTGTGTAATAAAAACTTGTTAAATGGATAGTCCACCCAAAAATAAAAATTCTGTCATCATTTACCTCATGTTGTTCCAAACCTGTATGACTTCTGCTGATAGCTAAAAAGTTTCAGTTCCTGTTGACTTCCATTGTATTTTTGTCCATACAATTTGAGTCAATGTGAACAGAAACTGTTTAGGTACCAATATTCTTCAAAGTACCTTCTTTTGTAATCCACAGAGCACAGAAGAAAGAAAGTCATACAGGTTTGGAACCACATGAGGTTAAACAAATGATGACAGAATTTTCTTTTTTGGGTAGACACTTTAAATGTAAACAATCTGTTATGTGCATGTGTTTGTGTTGTGTCTTATACAGAGTGAAGGTAGCCTTCACAGGAAAGACAGTGGCCGTTGTGGTGAAGTCTAATAAGACCCTGCAGGACGCCCTCGCGGCAATGCTTCACAAATACCGCCTCAGGTCACAGGACGTCATTGTCAGCATGGTGAGGGGAGACCATTTCATTCTTTGCTGAAAGTTAATAGTTTGACCTTTTCTGATGGAGCACAAACGTGCAGGGAGACATTCACAGATTTTCCTGTTTCTCCAGTTATTAAACTGCAGCTGCAAAAGTAGGACAGTGCCGGTACTGAACAAATCATTTAATGTTTTTATGTCCATCGAAGCCCCCGCACACAGAACCCCGAAAAACTCAATACATTTCTAATGCAGAAGAAATCTCTAGGTGCTCTATAGTATTCATTATAGTAATGTACAGTAACTTCAGTTCAGTTCAAAACAATTATTTTCACAATATGTATAAGAGAATAGAATAAGAGAATAGAGCCTGCACACCCCAAGCAAGCAAACCGAAGGCTCTTATTCTAACATCATGTTATTCATATATAAGTAACATTAATATTAATTATATTAATTCTAATTAATAAATACTGTTATACATTGCATTGATCTTTCTGATTCAGCCATTATGTCAGTCATGTGCTAACATGTTTTATCATTTCTGTTCTCTATTTTCAGAGTGGAACTGGACAGATAATAAGTATGAACACAGCAGTCACCTCTCTGGCCAATAAGACACTAATTCTAGATAAAGGTATGTAAAAATTATATTTTATATTCTACATCTGTCAGGTTTAACATCAAATAGCTAGATAGATAGCTAGATAGCTAGCTAGCTAGATAGATAGTGTTGAGCTTTGGAATTTTCCTTTGAGCTTGAATGGACAGACAATGATCCATGTGATTTGTGTTCCACTCCCTGTGCGAGAGCTTCAGTGCCGTCCTCTGTGGAGAACATGTCATCTTCCATTTGTGTTGTTATTATGGGCCCTGTACAGCACTAAACCTCTCCCACACTAAACCCCGAGTACATGTTTGAGTTTTAAATGTGATACATAGATGGAATTTATCAATATTTCTACAATCGGAAATTAGGATTCCTTTTTTCTTTCCTGGAATCAGTCTTGTTAAAACAGCCCACTCTAAGATGAAAATTGAATTCTCTCTAGCAGGTGTTGATCAGGCCAGCAGCCCAAAAGGGAACTTCTCGCCACCTTTGTTACAAGTGAGTCCACTGCTTTAGGACAGCAGAACTCAACATCTTGATATTCTTTAGTCCTTCTTTGTGGTCTAAGATCTTATGCATCTTTCAGCAGGATCGGAGAGGTGCTGTGGATGCAAACATGTTCCCTCCAGGGATTTCCAGATCAGCTGCCCGGCAGAAGAACCCTGGATTGAGGAGAACCTATGACATGGAAGGTAAATGATGATTATCTAATTTCTCTTCGCTTGGTCCTTACCCAATCTGCTCATCTAAATGTGTTGGGACTTTCAGGTTTGGTGGAGTTGTTAAACCGAGCTCAGTGCTGCAGTGCTGATGATCAGCGAGGCCTCCTGAAGAAAGAACATCTAATGCTGCCTCAGTTCCTCCAGTTACCCCTGGAAGAAGTGGAGGAAGCTGAGATAAACAGATCACTGGAGGAGTCCTGCTCCAGTATGGGGTCTCTTGAAGTGGATTCTCCTGCAGTACAATCAGACACATTAGGGAAGGAACAATCAGAGAATGAGTGCTCAAACCCAGCTCGAGAAACTGTGGTGTGAGCTAAATGGACCTGTTACATCTTTTGCTTCAATGATCTGTCACACTGGAGAATAATGTTTCAGCAATGTGAACATGGCGGTCTTTAATGATGGACAATTGTCATTAGGATTTTTTTATTTGATAAAAGCAATGATATGAAATATTGTTTACAGTAGATGTAATTCTGCACATGTTAATGTCCAGCTACTTGTATTTATTTTAAAATGATTCACATAACAAAAACTCATTCTGTTTTCATGAAGACACTGCATACTTGGCTTAAAGGTTAAACATTAGCTAATGCATTAGTTATCTGGAATGGACAGTTTTCAAGCATTTATTAGTCTGGATTCATTTTAATTTATAAATGTATGAATTTGCCTTTAATATTAAAAACATATTAGTCTATGTAAAAATTTACATTAATATTTTAGGTCTTTATTGACTTTAACAGTTTCCTTAATGTAACTAATGTATTTCTGGGTGAAAAAGGATATTTTTTTAAAACAAAGGACAGGACTTGATTTTTTTCTGATGTGATTTTTTTCCTTGATTGGATCATAAAAAGTAGGGTTCAGAATAACTGGAGTTATGAAGGCTCAAATTCACCCTTGAATGATGATAATCGGCACACTTATAGTGGTGGTAATGAATAGTAATCTGACTGAATTTGGGGTCTCTAGGACCAACTCTATATCGCCACCACCAGTTCAAATATTCACTTTCCCTTTATTCTAGAAAAAAACAATTCTTAGTACACCTGATTACTCTCCTCAAGATGATCACATTCAATGTCTAATATGCCATTTTCAAAAGTACCGAATTCCATTTTTCACACTTCTTCAAATTTGGTCCAATTCTGAACAGATTATCATTAGACCGAGCCACACTGAACAGAATTTTGATATTACTTTTTGTTCAAAAGTTATGATGATGTGTTAATGAAAAGGTAATGATGTCAGCTCAAAATTAGATTAGATTCTGTATCTCTGCAAAAATATTGAAACAAAACACTTCATCAGTACCATGATCTGAGGGTCATAGGGGGAAAAAAGTCTATTTTTGCTCAGAACTTTTGAAATGTTTGACAGAAAATCATGATCTTTGGTGGGGTTCATTGACAGCATCTCCTGAAGGTACCTGAGAGGTTTATAGACAGCACCAAATCCAAAGTTCTGTCATGAAACTCTAGATGGCGCAGGCCAATAGGTCAAACTCAATCGGACATAATGACATCATCACATGGCGCAGCTGATTAGATCTTTGTATCAGCAGCCAATGAGCTTGTTGCTCAACATTCAAATACTTGGCTAGTGCTTGCTGTAGCAGTTGCAGCACGCTTTAGAAACCCTTCACCTTCCCCAGCTCCACCTGTATAGATCTGCTACGAAGTGATTCATGAATGGAATGGGGTTATTTCATATATGTTATATGTGCAGCAGCAGTATTTCTTACATGCTCACAGCAGCACGTTGTGGATGTACTGGCAGTAGCAAGTCTCGGTACTTGCTCTGTCACAGCAGCAGTGTAGCAGATCTTTTCCGCCAAGACCAAACACATTAACACTGTCATGTACATTAATGTGCCAATCCCTCTGAGAGTTGTTATATCTTCAGAATGGTAGTTCTATCATAAGGCTTTAACCTTTAATTGCTTACAACTTTTGACAACTTTGTACAAAATGTCATTTGCGACATTACATTCCTTGATTTATGCTAATTCCGATGATATCTCACGTCATTTTCCAACATTTTGCTGGTCCACTATTTTTAGGTATACAGTATGAAAAAAAGTTTTTTCACTACTCCTCCTACAAATCTTTTACACTTTTGTCTAAAATCAGTTCCTGTTTGGTGCAGATTCAGACAGTTCTAAGCATAAAATAACAGTCCTGCTTTGCATTTTTGTGCATTTGAGATGCACATTGCAGTCCCTCGAATTGTTTCCTGTGACATTTGACATGCTTTCTGTGCTTGCTCTTCTTGCTGTGCTTACTGTAATTTCTGTGCTTGCTGTATTTGTTGTGTTTGCTGTGCTTTTGGCACTTGGCTCTGAATTGCTGTTTGCAGCTATATTCTGCTATTATTACTGTAACTTTTACAACATTTCATTTAACAGATAATACATTTTTATGCATTTGTATGCAGAATATAATCTCACTTCCTAAACATATAACTACATTAACAGCAATTTTTGTGACAGCCTTAGCCTCTGTAAACAGTACGGTGGGCAGTGATCATTCTTTGTTTAGTCCTGGGGTCTCCAAACCTGTTCCTGGAGGGCCACTGTCCTGCAGAGTTTAACGTCCACCTTTTTTAAACGTACCCAACCAGCCAATCTTCAGACTTACTATAAACCTGTGTGTTGGAGTTGGTTAGAGCTAAAATCTGCAGCTTGTTGGTCCTCCAGGAGCAGGATTGAACACCCCTGGTTTAGTCAATCAGAAGGATTTAGTCAACCATTTTGCTTGTTTACCATATATAGGAAGCCAGATGCTAACTGAGTACTAGAATAACTCAGCAGTTTTCATAAGTTTAGCAGGGTGTGAAATGTTCACGATTTGTCAACAAATGAACAGGAAGACTGAGAACAATAAAGAGACCAAAAAGCTAAAGAGTTTTTCTTTTGCTTGACAGGTAAGAAACTGTTTAAATCGAAGTTTTAGAATAGCTAACATCCTTTACACTACCCTTAACATTAGCCTGTTTGGCCTAAGTGACGTTAACCAAATAGGAAAAAAACATTTTAGAAGTTGTTGCAATTGATTACGTTTTGTCGAAAGATTATGAAAAATTATTTTTGCGTTGCAGTAAAATCTACTGATGAATTGTCCACAATAAGGACATGAACCTGAATTAAATTCTATCAATTTTAATTTCATGTTGATTTTTATGGCTTAAAAGATTGATAATGGCTGGGCTTCTTTGAGGATCTCTTGAGGTTTGTTGGGTTTCGCTCACTTATGGTGTGTCTTCCAAAGACATGCAACTGCCCCGGGGTGAATAGAGAGATAAAGACAGAAATGGAAGGGGGGTGAAATAGAGGCAGGGAGGGAGAAGGAGCTAATGCATGGAGTGTACTCCGCTAGTAAACTTGATGCTGATGGTTCCCTAGGCTTTAATAACACACACACACAAACCAAACACACACACATTTTCCCTTAGTGCACCTTGTCCTTGGGAAAGTCTTCATCAGGGACATTATTTTTATGGTCTCTGAATGGACATCATGTAGCGAAGTAATCAGACTCAATCAGATGACCAGCCCCCAAGCTGAGGCACAGATAGAAAGAAAGAGAAAGGGAGAGAGAGAGAGAACGAGAGAAGAGAAGGGATAGGAAGGCAGAGAGAGAGAAAGAAGACTGTAGGGAGAGAGGCGAATCTGTGAGGTGAGGATTCTGCCTTACATCACTGAGCATGTCTTTGTGAGGATATGATTGTTACCGTTCTAATTCGTTTTTTAAAAGTCTATTTTGTGTTGTTTCAAGCAGAACAGTGCTGCACAACCGTGTGTCTGTCTTCAATGAGTATACACTGAAATAACAACAGGTTTTGCAAGGTAAGACCACTTTAACAAACTCCAATACGTAATGTTTCTTTTATTTTAGTTTTTATTATACAGCTTATGCACCAGATTTGTATTTTTTTTATTTTAATATTGATTTATTCGAAAAAAAAATTTAGTCTAGGGTGTTGATGTCATCTTAACCCTGTGTGTGTGTGTGTATATGTGTGTGTGTGTGTGTGTCAGAAGCAGTTCAATCAAAAACAGAGAGTCTGCCACACACACACACACACACACACACACACACACACACGCTTGTTTTTCTTTCACATTGGGGACTTTCCATTGCTTTTTATTGTTTTTAATACTGAGCTAATGATAAGTCATATCCCCTAACCCTACACATAACCTTTTTCAGTTTCATTAAGATGTTATTTTGCCTGTTATTTAGATGTTTTCCATCTTGGGGACCATTAGCCAGTCACCACAATGTAGGTGATTTCAAATTTGACTATCTTTTTAGCGACAATTCGCCCCTACATTGCACCACAGCTGCACTCCACTTCCCACAGTGTTCGTTCAAATTAGCCAAATTAATCATACGATGTGTATATATTATTAAAGATGTTATGTAAATTTGCTTGTTAAAATGTACTTTTTTTTTATTCTTTCTCAAATATGTTAAAGGTGTTAAACTGTCAATCTAACCTTGGCTAATATTATTAGTGGTCAAAAGTTATGTATTAAAATAAGCTGTGCACATACACCAGAGAGAATCTGTTGGTTTTACTAGAAGGTCCAGTTATGTTTTTTTAATTAAACATTATGAGGTCAAAAAAAAATAATAAATAAATATATATATATATATATATATATATATATATATACATACATACATACATACAGGTAGGTGCATCTAAAAAAATCTAAAAAAATTTGAATATCATGGAAAAGTTCTTTATTTTTTGTAATTTAATTCAAAACGCAAACTTTCTTATATTCTATATTCATTGCACACATACGACGGCATTTTAGTGTCACGTTAAAAAATAAAAAAATCTAAAATTACGAGAATAAAGTCGAAATATTACGAGAATAAAGTCGAAATACTACGAGAATAAAGTCGAAATGTTTCGAGATTAAAGTCGAAATGTTACGAGAATAAAGTCGAAATGTTACGAGATTAAAGTCGAAATATTCTGAGATTAAATCGAAATATTTTTGAGGCAAAGTCAAATATTACGAGAATAAAGTCGAAATACTACGAGAATAAAGTCAAAAGTACGAGAATAAAGTCGAAATGTTTCGAGAATTTAAATCGTAGAAATTAAGTTATAATATTTTGAGAGTAGGCCTATAGCCTATATTGTGCACGCAAATAGCCCGCATTGAGAGCACCGGGAGAAGTGGCCAGGCCACCGGAATTGATTTGAATATTGTTGCATCCGAGCGGCCGCTTCATCTTACTGGGATGCGAACGAGTCAATTTTAAGGACTCGCGGAAACAGCTTAATATCAAGAATATGATATTTATTAACGAACTGAACAGGAACAACCGTTTATCTTAACATCAGCTCACACTCAATCGACAATCCTTTGGGGGGCGCTGTAGCTCTCTTATTTAAACCTTTTTTAATACATTACAAATATATGTGGGATTATTAGCAGAAATCATACCATGTGTCATACTCGTGGGGACAGTCACAGTATGCTTGGAGATAATATTTCATGTCTTCCATTGCATTCGTTATTTGTAGTGCGCCAGCCACCCAACAGCAATAGCTTAAGCTTTGTGCTTTTAATATAAATCAAAATCTCAGCTTTCAAAATCAGTTTTATAGCGAAACACAAATTATGTGTCTCACAATAATGTGATTTTCAAGCTCTTTAATGTGGCGTGACAGATCGCTGTATTTATGTGAATCAATTCATTAAATTATTGTAATTCCACCACCTACTCCATAAAAACATCTGTGGCTCCAACTTCCATTCCTCACATAGCCTGTTTAATTAAACAGCAATAAAACGTTCTAAAAGTTGAAGTGAACTCAAATTTGTTAACATAAGTTATATTGTTGTCTTTTCTGCTGTAAACGTTAAGTGACTATTCACAAACTGTTTTATTCATGGTATAATACTGTAAATGAGGACATAATATTTAACGTCTCCCATTCATTATTTGTAGCGCGCCAGCCAACCAGTAATCGCAACAATTTTGTTCTTTGTTGCTTTTACACACAGCTCAGCTTTCAAATTCTGTCAGTTTTATAACGAAATACAAATTATAAATGTGTTTTTGCTCTTTATTTCATGTTTATAGCAAGACATAAAAGTGAAGGAACATCATAAGGCATGAAAAAAAAACAACAGTTTAGCCTATAATGAAAATAATGTCTCGTGGTTCGTTATTGTAATCGGAAAGATGATTGACACATGCCGCTTGACAAACACATTATTGCAATATAGCCTACATATTGTTTGTATTTCGCTATAAAACTTACATATTTGGAAAGCTGAGACTTTGGAATATCCCGGTGCTCCCAATCCGGGCCATTTGCACGCGCAAAAGGCTAGAATAGCCTATCTCAAAATATTATAACTATAATCTTTATTCTCGAAACATTTCGACTTTAATCTCGTAATATTTCGACTTTAATCTCGTAACATTTCGACTTTAATCTCGAAACATTTCGACTTTATTCTCGTAACATTTCGACTTTAATCTCGAAACATTTCGACTTTAATCTCGTAACATTTCGACTTTAATCTCGAAACATTTCGACTTTATTCTCGTAACATTTCGACTTTAATCTCGAAACATTTCGACTTTATTCTCGTAGTATTTCGACTTTATTCTCGAAATATTTCGACTTTATTCTCGAAATATTTCGACTTTAATCTCGTAATTTTAGATTTTTTTATTTTTTAACGTGGCACTAAAACGCCGTCGTACACACACAAATTGAAATATTTCAAGAGTTTTTTTTTGTTGTTATAAAATTATAAAAAATAAAGAACAATAAGCAGGCATGCATAACATGAATTTATAAAATACAAGAGTTTTCAATTCATGCTGACTTTAAAGATGACTTATCATGTACAAAATCTGTAATTACATTTTATGTGTGTAGTGTTAAGAGTCTCAAATGGAGACTCTAAACCTTAAGTTATAAACTTCTTTGCAAAATTTGGGATATATTTCTCATAGTGACTCATAAAACTGATTTCCTGTGATATATTAGATCGAGAGGATGATCCATCTCACTCTTCCCATTTTAATAGATTTATTTTTATCTGTTCACAACATTTCAGAGTTTGTGCACATGTTCAAAAAAGATCTGAAATGAATCATTAGATTTAGTTGGCTTGGTTTATGGAACATAATTGGCTTGACTCATCTGCCAGTTAATTGTTCATAACAGAGATGTAAAGTACACAATAAAGACTATTTTAAACAACATGAATGATTCAGCGTAATCAAAAGGTCAGGTCAGGCAACTTAAACGAGTCACGCTAATCATTTTCCATTACTGATTTGAATAAACTCAAACCACATTGTTGTAACCATTCTCCAGAATACTCTGCACAGGCACAAAGTTTACCTTGCTCTGTTTTGAAAGATGAAAAATCACATTTTGAGACAGGGGGCCCTGTAATATAAACCCACCCTGGAGGGACACCGCCCATCACATTCATTCCTTCATCTGTCAGGCTCCTGGTACCGGCTTGTTGCCATGGTAATACCGTCTGGCGATGGAGTCGGAAGAGCTGTAGAGTCCTAATTGGCCTCAGTCCTGGGTGAGATTTTGAATAGCTGCTTCCATGTCATGCTCTTGTTTAGAATAACTATTGAATACTGATTAAGGATTCTGTTTTAAGGACATACACACAAAATACTGAACTGAGATCCAGGAGGAAAACGGAGGCAATTTTCTTTTTATATTTACTCTCGCTTAATATTTGCATCTCAATTTAAAACACCCTCGCCCTCTCTATTTATCTATCTATCTATCTATCTATCTATCTATCTATCTATCTATCTGTTTCATAGTCTCTGTCTCTCCTGCCAGCAAGTACACATGCACGCAATAGGACTGATGGTTTGATGAGTCACCGTCTGCTGTCTTCTAGGTGCTGACATGTGCACCAATCTCATGTTTGAGGTCAGACTCGCCTCAGCTGGTGGTCTTCTTCTAGTTGATGTAACATTTCAAGTGTCCTGCAGGCAGGGTTGCCAGGTTTTCACAACAAAACCTGCTCAATTACTACTCAAAACTAGCCCAAAAGTAGCCCAATCGTGTTTCTAGGGGAGTTCACCAGTAATTTTTTTTTTTTTTATTACGTTCCGGGGGTAAAATACACATTTTTTTGGAGGAGTTTCCCTGGTAAAATTGGCATTCCAGGGGCTAAATATCACGTTATTGGGGCCGCTCCAACCCGCAGACATGAAAAACAATCTGCGGCAACAGTGTTAAATTAGCCCAATTTAACAACACTGACTGCAGGGTGACAATTTCTCTATAGTTCCTCTAAAAATATTTTTGTCTAACAACAGCAACAACAATGGTCATGCTTTATTTTAAGGTCCATTCTCGCCATTAACAAACCATTAACTACGAATCTTGCCTCAATAAACTCCTAATTTGCTGCTTATTAATAGTTGTTTAGTTTAGGTATTGGGTAGTATTAGGAATGTAGAATATGGTCATGCAGAATATGTGCTTTATACCAGGGCCATAGCTGGGGTTTACGGGGCCCCGGTGCAGTTTTTACCAGTGTGCCCTGTTTGAAATGGTTTAATTTGTATGTTCATTCTGTTTATTTATTTGTGCTATTTAAACAATGTTTAAGTTTTTTGAGGTTTATAAGTGTCCAGGTACAGAAAACGAATAATTAAATGTAAAATAGCACTGCATAGTCTTCACTGTAAAAATTAAATATACAGTCAAACAAAAATGTATTCAGTCAGCTTCAACATTTCTCACATTATCACAGTTCATTTGCTATAGTTTAGAAAATGGTAATAAAATATGACAAGAACTCAGAGTTAAACTGTCAGAACAAATTCATCTTGATAATGTCAGATAACTTTGATAGAAAGCTATGTATTGGATTACAATCAACCAAAAATTCAGACAACTGTTAATATGACAATATTTACACAACTATCAATACTTTGTTGAACAATTACCAAGCAATGCTTAATTTTGTTCATTCTGTAAAAAGGTTGCATTAGCAATGAAAGAAAAAACATGCAAGCAAAAACATGGTCAGGTCAAAGTGTCTGAATAATTTTTGTTCCCAAATTTTTGATCAATTTTACTGGTAGTCCACCACTGTATGAAGAATTTTTGAGAATAATATGTCACAGTTTACTTTATTTTGCTATACTCACTTACATAAATGAACTATAGTGTCCTGCACCCACTAGTAAAAAAAGATCAAAAATTATATTTGGTGTCTGAATAATTTTTGGTTTGACTGTGGATTAATTCTTGTTAAACTACAAAGTAATTCAGTCAAGAGCAGTGAGTGATTTTCTTTCTTTCATTTTCTTGGATTAACATTAAGGACACCGACAGCTCTAGTAAATTAGGCACAGTCACATTAAGAGACAATGCATCCAATATAATGATGCACATCCGATTTCTTTCTCAACTGTTTACTTTCACTTAAAGGGGTCATATGATGTTGCTAAAAAGAACATTATTTTGTGTATTTGGTGTAATGCAATGTGTTTATGTGGTTTAAAGTTCAAAAAACACATTATTTTCCACATACTGTACATTATTGTTGCTCCTCTAAGCCCCGCCTTTCTGAAACTCTTCGATTTTTACAAAGCTCATTGTTCTGAGAAGTGAGGCGTGCTCTGATTGGCCAGCTACCCAGTGCATTGTGATTTTCCGAATACCTCAAGCATGAGACGGCGCGACCACACAAAAACAATAAAACCCATTACAAACGAAGCATTTGTTGCATCCAGTGGGAACATAATTACTGATTATAATGACTTTTTACGCATCGCGTTGTATCACGCCGCGTAAACATTACCATGTCTGCATTTGTGATTGGAGAAACACAAACAACAAGCACTACTCTACACTGCTCACAACTCGCGTTTGAATCATCAGTAGCAGAAATGTACTTACAATGGTCAGAAGTGCCAGACTGTCCTTTCAAAGTTGGAATTGCCCCACTTTATAGAAACAGCCTTTGTGCAAGCCAACATTGTAGCTTTCCAAGTTCAGGAAACAGTCCTCTGTAAAATGTGCTGCACACACTTGAATAGTTGCGTTGTGCTGTTCTGGAACAGTGTTGTAAATACAACTTAACCACTGATTTCTAGTTGTGTCCTCTTTTGGAAGTCCAAAAAGGGTATTTTTGCTTTCACAAGGAAACACAGTGTCTCCAGGATATGGCGCCGGCGGCAGCAACACTACAGCGAGAATAATAGTTCCGCCCTCTTTCACTGCGTGTACGTTTGGTCGGTGTTATGAAAATCTCCCCACATCGTGACGTAGAGATGTGGGGGCATGTTTGAACGAGCCGTTTTAGGGGGGCGTGGCAGAGTCTTAACTTTGATAAAGAATATCTCTTTGGTTTTGAGACTTTAGTCTTTGCAACTTCAGGGATCTTATCTATGCAGCCGTGGGCCCCTATAATCATCACTACCTTTCACCTCACTAGCGAAGGCCCTGCTTTATGTTAAACAGCCAATATGTTAATAATAGGCATCCTAATAAGCAACTAGTTAATAGTGAGAAATGGTCCCTATACTAAAGTGTTACCATATTATTATTATTATTATTAATAATAATAATAATAATAATAATAATAATAATATTGTATAATATATAATATCTACATGTATAATATTAATTAATAATTTTAAAATAAATAAGTAATTATTAAGTAATTAATAAGTAATTATTGCCACTTACATGCTGACCTCATATAATATTATTGAGAACTTTCAATATTTGTACTTATTGTATTCTTGTACTATATTTTATCACACTTCATGAACATTGAATTAAATTAGTCACTTACATCATTTACTACATGGCTCAAGCTGGTCTCTGCTGATTCGGCAGCCAATTGCTCAACATTTCTCTGAAACCCTCCACCTCCCCCAGCTCCACCTGTCTGGAGCTGCTATGGGATTTATGTATGCCTATTAATTCAGGAGTATACATGCTCACACATCCCTGTCTCTATTGCCATTTGGAAGTCCATACACACAGAAAAATAAGGGGCCAATCGTACTTTTTGAGGTACAACAGCTTGTCCCTGGAGCAGTACCCTTAAAAGGACATCTTAAGGGTACCTTAAGGGTACGTATTACTACTCTAAGGTACTAATATGTACCTATTAGGGGTAAAAAAGGTACAAATATGTCCTTTTAAGGGGACTGCTCCAGGGACAAGCTGTTGTACCCCAAAAGGTACAATTTTAAACCCCTTTTTTTCTGTGTGTACTTCTAGCAGTGTTCGTAGATCTAGTCCTCCAAAACCAAATACATCAACATTGTCATATCTATTAACATGCTAAAACTATTCTGTGCGTTGCCATGACTGAAGTTAACCTTAACTTAAATTATCTTGAAAAAATATAAATGACAAATGTCTGTATTATGTGTCGCCATTTCTTTTTTCTTTTTTTTTATGTGCATACTGTACTTTAAGAGGAATTGTACTATGGAATTGTGCTGTTTTAAAAACTGCTTGACTTGGATTCATCATATTATATTGTACCTTCACTGATTTGATTCAAAGCTCTGTCTATGCTTTGGTCAATATATGAGCTACCATGTGTTTGCAGTTGAAGAGCTTTGAAAGGTGTTGATGAGTCATATCAGTGAAAGGAAAGACTAAGCACACAGCAAATAGATGCAGTCAGCCTAGGCTTAGTTTGCCAAAGCCTACGATTATTAAAGGCATTTATGCAGTCAACGTTCTGAGCAGTCAATAACAATGGAGGTTCAAATCATCTCATATAAACAGAATGAGCCCAGAGATTATTTATTTGAAGCTGAGATGGCATCCATAAATGCATTTAGGAAACATCAATATTTCTACTCAAGCAGTTTCAGATGTGATGTGTGCAGAAGGAAAAATACCTTAAGCCAGTCACAAGCTTATTTCTGCTTCAAAAGTGTTTTTTTTTTTTTTTTTGGTAAAGTGGGTCCTTTGTACAGTGATGATTCAGTGAGCATTCACTTTACTGTTCTGCTTCAGATTTTGGATCATATATGGGAACTTTTTCGCAAGACGCCAAATATGTATCGCCATGCACGTTTTGTGACATATTCGATGTGAAATGTTCACTGAGTGTCGCTAAAAGAGTGTTCGTTTATTTCCCTCTGGAAGAGATGAACGTAAATATGGTACGTGTTTTTTTTGGTGCCGTTCGTTTTGTATGTGTCACTGCAGTTCTGATGTGAAATGTCCGTTGAGTGGCGCTATAATTGTAATGCTCCATGACGTTTTAAAATAATGTATCATCTGCACTACACCTAAACCTACCCGTTAGTAAAAGCGAATGTGACGTAAAACCGCAATCACAAGCGTGCCGTTTTAACTTGTTTTTCGATCTCTCATCTTTCAGCTCTTTCATCATGAATCATGGTTTTCACAAGGATTCCACATCCTAAGTCCAATTCTGTGCCGGCTGAGGTACCGAGCAAGCTTGTTACTTCCAGAAAATGAAACATATGGAGCTGTAATCATAACTGTGTACAAAAATGATTACAAGTGCTTTATGTTTTACCGCCTCTAGTGTTCATTTCTGTTGGAAATGGCAGTGATATGTACTTTGGTACGTATTTTGCATCTTGCAAAAAAGTTCCCACAGGCATGGAGCAATGCTTCAGTAGAAACTTTATTAGAATAATAAAATGAGTGATGTTTAACATTTAGTGAATAACCTGTAATAAAACCGAGCAGCATCTGGGTCACAAAGATAAATAATAATAATAATAAAAAAATATATATAAATAAATAATTGATGTAGGCACCAGGTATTTAGTTTTTCTTAAAAATAGCCATAAAAATGGCAGCACAACTAAAACAACATGACAGCACTTTTATAAAATATAAAATATAGTTGTTTTGGGATATTCAAATTCAGGCTTCTTTTGATGTGCTTTCAAGGGTGCCTTTTTACCTCACAAATGTCTCATTCTCAGCTACGCCTACAGTACCTTGTCATGGGATTCCCGCCAGAAGCAATTTGTAATCGGTTTGTTCTGTGATAAATATTCCACAGAGACACGGTACAAAAAG
>JAFVLL020035101.1:0-7500 GCA_021397915.2 Tor tambroides | reverse complement strand
AATTCAAAAGTAACATTTATTGTACATTTTAAGCGCATTGAAAACATAATTTTCTTAATCTTATTTTTTTCTTGTATTCAAATAAAATTATCTAAAATATTCAAGTAACTAAATATCTAATGCAGTAAAAATCCTTAAAACAACTTAAGTGTTTTACTTTAAATTTGTGTAATATAATGCAGCGTCAGACAATATATCTTGAATGTTTATATCTTAAATTAAGCAAAAACCTCATTATTTTGTAACATTTATAGGTTAAATGAGATAAATATATAAACTTAATTCAAGATATTCAGCGCAACAGCAAATCTTAAGTAGTTTTTAGTTTAAAACTTTGTTACTTTAAAATTGTGTAATATAATACAGCTTCAGATAATATCCCGAATTATGTTTATATCTTAAATTATGCCCAAATCTCACTAAATCTTATTTTTAAGTATGTTCAGACATATTTCCAAAACTATACGGGTATTCAAGGGCCGGCTTTAAGATGGTTTCGATCCTACCTGTCCGTTCGCTACCACTTTGTTTATTTAAATGGGGAGTCATCTCAGCTATCACCAGTAAAGTATGGAGTACCACAAGGATCTGTCCTAGGTCCTCTGCTATTTTCAATATACATGTTGCCCCTTGGTAATGTTATTAGAAAACACTCAACTATATGTCTCAAGAAGACCAGATGAAACTTCTAAATTATCTAAGCTAACAGAGTGTGTTGAAAATGTAAAAGATTGGATGACCAATAATTTTCTCCTATTAAATTCAGATAAGACAGAGATATTACTTATTGGACCAAAAAACAGTACACAGAATCTCTTGGATTACAATTTGCAACTAGACGGATGTACTGTTACTTCCTCTACAGTAAAAAATCTGGGTGTTATATTAGACAGCAACTTATCTTTTGAAAATCATATTTCCCATGTTACAAAAACAGCACTCTTCCATCTTAGAAACATTGCCAAGCTACAAAACATGTTACCTGTTTCTGATGCAGAAAAGCTAATTCATGCATTCATGACCTCTAGACTGGACTATTGTAATGCACTGCTAGCTCGTTGTCCTGCCTCTTCAATACTTACACACTGCACCCAATGCAATTTGGATTTCGAGCCAACCATTCTACTGAGACAGCAAATTGCTTCCTTTTAGAAAATATTAAGTTGAAAATGGACAAAGGAGGTGTTGTTGGGGCCATAATTTTGGATTTAAAGAAGGCATTCGATACTGTCGATCATCAAATACTCATTTGTAAATTAGCCAATTTTAATTTTTCCACTAATGTGATTAATTGGATTCAGTCTTATCTCACAGGTAGAGTTCAGTGTGTTAGGGTGGGTAGTGCAACTTCACCTTTCCTGTCTAATGAAATGGGTGTCCCTCAGGGATCCATCCTGGGGCCTCTGCTTTTTAGTTTATATATAAATGATTTACCCTCTGTTTGTACAGGGGGTGATGTTCAGATGTATGCAGACGATACTGTAATTTATGTTTATGCAAAAACCAAGGAACAAGCAGCTTCTAAACTTAGTGCAATAATGATAAATGTAAACAAATGGCTTAATGATTCACATTTGGTTCTTAATGTAAAGAAGACTGTTTGCATGTTTTTCACAAAAAAGCACTCTGTAATTGACTGTGATCTCAAAATGTATGTGTCTGGAGAAATCATTCAGGTAGTCTCTCATGTTAAATATCTTGGTATTGTCCTTGATTCCACTCTATCCTTCAAAAAACAAGTGAAGAAAGTATTGCAAATAACTAAATATAATCTTGCTAATTTTAGGTATGAAAGAAATTGTTTAACAACTACAGCAGCAAAATTATACATAAATTCAATGATTATTCCTCACTTAACATACTGTATGACAACTTGGTCTCAAGCTAAAGGAACAACACTAAAGCCTATTCTCTCTCTGTACAAGCAGGCATATAATGTATTAGATAGAAAACCCAATACTTACCACCACTGTAACATTTTGGGCAAATATGATATCCTTAGTTGGGATAATTTAATAATATACAATGATGCCTGTCTGATGTTCAAGATTTTAAATGGAAAAGCTCCTTCACTACTTAGTACTTTTATTAAGCAGAAAAACTTAAACAACAGATCTACAAGATCTACTCAGAGAGGAGACTGTGAAATTCCTTTCAGGTCCACATCCTTTAGTCAATCATGCTTTTCTGTAAGAGATTCTCAGTTGTGGAATATACTTCCAACTTAATTAAGAAAGTGTACCATATATCATTCCTTTAAACAAAGTCTTAAAGCCTGGCTGGTAAAAAAAACAGACGTGATCATTTATAATTTATAAATCTTACTGCTCATTTTACTATTAATCTTGGTATTATTTAATCTGCTGTTAACTTGTTCCATGGCCTTTGCTTGCTGTCAGGTGGCTAAATGTATGTTTTGGGTATGTTCTGGATTACTTTATTAATATTTTACTAATTGACTGGTATGTTGGAGTCTTTTGTGCTTTATGTATGATTGATGTTTTCTAGCATGCTTACATATACCTATTGAAGGTTGCGTGTTATCGCTTTATGTGCATGTATGGCTGATTGTGTGAAAACGTTGATTGTTGTCATAGTGTTAGTACTATTGTCATGATGTTTTGTTTAGTGTTTTTGATATTTTTAAAGGGTTTTTAAAACATCTTGCCAAAGGACTGCTGTTGAAAATTAGCCGACTGGCTAAACATTGGCACATTTACAGAAATGTTGATTAATGTGTGCTGTCCTTATAAATAAATAAATAAATAAACAATCTACAGGTAGTCCAAAATGCAGCGGCTAGAGTCCTTACCAGGTCAAGAAAATATGATCATATTACCCCAATTTTACAGTCTCTGCACTGGTTCCCTATCAAGTTCCGTAAAAGTTACAAAATATTATTACTTACCTATAAGGCCCTTAATGGTTTAGCTCCTGCGTACCTAATTAGTCTTCCACCACGCTACAATCCATCCTGCTCCCTAAGGTCGCAAAACTCTGGACTTTTGGTAGTAGCTAGGATAGCAAAGTCCACTAAAGGAGGTAGAGCTTTTTCACATTTGGCTCCCAAACTCTGGAATAGCCTTTCTGATAACGTTCGGGGTTCAGACACACTCTCTCTGTTTAAATCTAGATTAAAGACACATCTCTTTAGCCAAGCATTTTTCTAAAGCATCTCATAATCTTGTACTGGAGTTATGTCTGATCAAACGCACATTATTCTTTAGTTTAGGTTGAACAAATCATTTTTGCTTGGATGGAACAGCAGCTATGCTAATAATGTCTCTATTTGTTTCTCTGTTTCTGCCACGGGATGTTAACTAGGAATTGCAAAAGCTTCAGTTTGGATCCAACCCTTAAATAATCTGAGATGACCAAACACCTGAGAAGAGATGATGCCAACCCCTCAGAGGACCTCAGATGATGCCAACCCTCAGACAACATACAGAATTACCAAATTTTGCCAAATGTTAAATATATTAAGTTTCTATAAATATTGTAGAAACTTAATTTCCTGTAAAGCTGCTTTGCAACGATTTGTATCGTGAAAAGCGCTATACAAATAAACTTGAAGTGAATTGAATTGAATATTTACTGGAAAAGATACATGATTTTTGCAGTGTAAGGAGGAAACATAACATAAATAAAGATACTGGGGATTTAATGATTAATTAAACCAATTACACTAAAGTCTGGATTTCTATTCTAAGCACCGAATATATTATCAGCTTTATATTTCCAAATTTATCCATTGCAGTCAAAAGGCTACCAGCTTCTATCTATTGCTAACAACCATGCCAGTGTCCCCTGACTGATAACACACAGATGCCGGGTGTTCACATCATGAGCTTTCACCCACTCTAAAATATTTCTGCTTATTTGGCACTGAAAATTACTGTTGCCCAGATCATTAGTGCTGTTGCTCCATTGTCACATCACCATAGTCAGCTCATTGAAGCTGAAGGCCGGCTTCCCTACAGATCCAGCCCTGGAGCAGAGTGCAGGGTTAGAGAATTAGAGTTTCAGGAAACAATATGCTCACAGTGACACTTTATGAGAAAATGAATCAATTTTGTCAAGCTTTCATTTCATTGTTCGTGGGTGTCAATGTTTGCCAGCTGGCCAAGACGTAAATTATAGGAATGTTTGGGGAGAAAGCTATTTTTATTGAACTCACCACTGTTGCTCTTTGATTATTGTGAATGTCTGACTAATTTCTGGGAAAACAATTAATGGACAAAATAATAAATTGAAACCAACATGAGCAATATCTTGAGAAATTAAATGAGAATTATACAATTAATAAATAAAGTAAAATAAAATAAATAAGCCAATAATCTCTTGTCAGTTTAGTCAAAGATTTTTGAACAAAGCAAGTGGTTTATCATTTATATCTTCCTTTGATGCCATTTATGCAAGATAGCATTGGGATAATAGGGGTCTCGTGAGGTCATTTCATTTTACAATTGACTACATGATTTTCTCATTGTGGCGTTCATGAGAGGTTGAAAGAATGTTATTCATTCATGCATCTTATAGTTAGTAGTGAAATATAGTGTTACTGATTATCAGAGTCTTAAAAGAATAGTTCATCCTGAGGCCATCCAAGATGTAGGTGGATTTTTTTTGTTTATTGGAACAGATTTGGAGAAGTTTAGCATTATATCACTTGCTCACCAATGGATCCTCTGTGGTGAATGGGTGCCGTCAGAATGAGAGTTCAAACAGCAGATAAAATCATCACAATAATACATCTTGCGAACCAAAAAATTGTGTCTGTAATGTGTGTGTGTGTGTGTGTGTGTGTGTGTGTTTGAGGATCCATTGGTGAGCAATGATGTGTGATGTAATGCTTAATTTCTCCAAATCTGTTCAGATGAAGAAACAAACTCATCCACATCTACATCACCCTAAGGGTGAGAATTTTTTTTTTTTTTTTTTCCTCCACATTTTTCAAGTTTTCATTTTTGGGTAATTATTATTTTACCTCTACACTCTACCTTCTATAAATCTTAACATCAATAATTTATGTATATATGCATTATGCACAAGTCATGCATTTTGCTATCTGAAGTCAGGCAATGTAACTGAAAAGCTGAGTAGGTCTGTAAGTATACAAACCATTCATCAATGTCTTGAAAAAATCTCACCACTTGGTGTCCCACTGTCCATTCTCTGGCCCCTCAGAGCGATATGAACAACTATTGAGCTATGCACATCTAAATGCTCTGTCACAGCTAAAGCACTGTGAATAAAATCATTTGAGGTTGTGGGCAGTTTTAGTAAATAACTTTTATTTCCTCATGTTTTTCCATTTACATTTTAACTATGTACTGCATAATGAGTGAGTTTGTCCCCCAAACTGAGATGGCAGGTATAAATGATGGCTGATAAAAGCATACACACAGGCAGCCAGATGAATATTGCATCATTATATGATGAGGTACGTATTGATCATGCTGTTTTCTTATCATCTCATGTGTTGTGTTTAATTGCTTCACAATCAAGACTGTGATTATCAATAAAATCAAAAAGAGGATGGAGAAAGAAAAAGAGAGAGGAATGAAGCAACTCAGAACCATTTCAGTCTATTGAATGAACTTTATAGTTATTAATGTTCAGTTTTTAAAGTCATGACGTTCTGGGTGAGACACACAGATAACAGCTTTTTCATAAAGAGACATCGAATGAAATGGTGGTAAAATGCCTCAGAATTGTAATAAAGCAAAACCGAGACATCGAAAACTCATTTTCTTACAATGATGTTTAACCGCAGCAAGCTTCAATGACGGCATTAATTATGCGAACTGAATCAAATGTGTTTCTCCTTTCTGAGTCCTGGATAAGTGAAAATAGATCTCATAGAGGGGAGTGAAATTAAAGATAATTAAAATTTCATTGAATTCACAAATCACATTGTAATGACTTTGGAGCTAAGTGCACGTTTAAAGAACTTAATCTGCTCTGTCAAATCAGAAGAAAACAAATATTGGAAATAATTTGGATTTTAATTTGGGTTGTACATATACAGTGTGTGTGTGTGTGTACTCTTATTCACTATGTTATGGGGACCAAGTAATACCAGTAAATTTTGACCTTGTAAGTGTAACAGACGTAGGCAAGTAAGTGCTGGTGCGTGTAAACCTCACTCCCCGATCTCAAACAGAGGCGCTCTAGTGACTGACGCTAGAGGCCGTGGCCTTTAGCCTCCTTGTTAGAGCGCCCGCCTCCCGCGCCGGAGACAGCGGTTCGAATCCCGCTCGGAGCGAGGCTAAGTAGAACCGTTACATAAGCACATTTTTAGGTCCCCATGAGAAAACAAGCTTTTAAATCATGTAAGATTGAAATGTTTTGAAAATCTGAAATAGCAGAGAGTTTTGCATGAGGGGTGGGTTTAGGTGTAGGGTTAGGGTAAGGCTATAATAAATACAGAAAAAAACTATTACACTTATGTATTGGACCCATAATGATAGGAATACCTGTGTGTGTGTGTAGTATATATGATCTTTAAAAAAAAAGAAATTTTGTTTATTTTAAAGAACTTATTCAGATAATTATAAAAGAATAAAATTATTTTTCCTGCAGTGATCCATGGCAAGATGCCTCATGATGTCATCTGAGCCAGAGAAGGATATATATTTTTTTTGCCTTACAACAAAGATCTCAGAACAGTCAATAAAATATTAGTTGAGCAAGTTCTTCAAGCATTTGATTGCTATATAATTTGAATACATTTATTACTACAGATACATTTCATATAAAAGCTATAAAAAAATGTAAAATGTGTATTCCTGAAAAATTCTTTAAAACTAGACTTTTTCGCCAGAATCATATAATGAGGACAATGGGAAAACACATCTTCATCAATATTTGCAAGATACCTCTTCTTCTTCTATTACTGTACATGTTCATCTGTTCACTGGATATCCTCAGCTCAGCCTTTCAGCTAGCTGGAGGTAACCTTTAACACTTTTTGTTCTACATTTTCCACTGTTCACTGATATAGTAACTATTGTAAATATCTTATTTCCAAAATAAATGTGAAAAGCTGGTTACTTTGTGACCACTAACTACTAATCTCAATATCACATCCTCAGTGTAGAAATAAAAGCTGTTGTATCTTTGGACAGGTAAGCTTGCAGGGGACATATTTAAGGACAATGCTGTCCTTTCTAACCCTGTGGCGGGACTGGTGGTGGGAATACTGGTTACTGTCCTGGTCCAAAGTTCCAGCACTTCCACCTCCATTGTTGTCAGTTTGGTCTCCTCTGGATGTAAGTCAAACACAGCCATTAAAACCAATATATATTAGAATATTATAATTCATAAACACACTCAAAAAAATAGCTCTTTGGATGAACATGATTCAATCGTGGACAGTGGTTCCACGTGAATGAAGCATGTGAAACTAAATAGAACCATCCATGTACAACTAACTAGAATCAATGGTGTTCCTTTAATTTGAATGAATGGTTTTAGTTTAACTTAAATAAATGATTT